>JAVKPL010007161.1:0-286624 GCA_032173675.1 Gastrolobium villosum | reverse complement strand
AAATGAAAGAGCAGTGAAGAAATAGAATTTTAGAGACCTTGTGAGGGCCCTTTGGTATTCTTTGTTAACCACAAGAGCTTGGTATTTCATGGTGGTAGCTCTTACTGAAGTAAAGATATAGATTTTCTCTTACATACTATCCCATGGTTCACAAATTAGACACCCTGTTTTCTCTTGCAGAGTATATGTATTAGACTTAGAAGTATCAAGTTCATGGCTTAAAAGTAACCTTGTCCTAAGAAACACATTTCTGTAAAACCTCCGGTTTAAATTTTATTGACCTCTAGAGTGAGAAATAAAAGAGAAAAGGAGAAAAAAAATTGCTATCTTTCAACGTATGAATACCATCTATAGTTCGTGACATAAATTATTATTGGGATTCTATTTTCTCATATTGTTGGAGATGGTTATCTTCTAATATAGACATAAAATGTGATGAGACCCACCACCTATTTAAATAAAGGGGAATGTTTTTCTTATGTTGATGAATATAGGTTACCTCATGTTAGTGACACAAAATTATAGGAGAGACTCACAAATAATTGGAAAGAGAAAAAATAGAGGAGGGATTCACCTTTGTTATATGTGTAGGAAATTGATTTATCTCATGTTGAATGAGATAAATATAACCCTTAAAAAAATGGTGGTATAATTTTTTATGCCAGAACAGCATGAGATAATAGTTATCTTATCTAAAATTGAGATAATAATTTCCAATTATTATTTGTACAAAATCATAAAGAAATAAAAGTAACATTAAAGAGGGAACAAGAGACATATGACACCAAGAAATAGTTTACATGCTTAATCAGCTGCCACCCATTTCATGAAGCTCTCCACTTCCTTCTTCTACAATTCTCTTCCCCCTTATTTGAGAGAGTATTATTTTTCTGAAATGAATAAAGGAAAGAAGTTAGTTTTCAAGGTTAACAAATTATACATGCAGATAAAATACTCCTAGTTAAACCCGACTAGCGAGTGTGGGATGGAGGCAATCCTTGTATGCAACTTTATCCTTGCATAATTGTTAAAAGGTTATTTCATAGATTCGAACTCATAATCTTTCGGTATTGAAAAAACAGATTAGATATGCAGATAAAAAAAAATGAAAAGCATGAGCATACCTATTGATCTTTTGCAGTGGAGGACTGCTTCATAGATTGAATTCTCATGATCATGCAAAGCACCAATAGGATGAACTGTAATTGATTTTGGAGATGCTTGCTGTGAACTGCTCAAGCTTTTAACTTGCCACTCTTTCTTATCAATATCATCAACTCTGGTACTTATACTTGAGCACCCAACTTTCTGGCTTAGTTGGTTGATAAACCGAGAGAGGTTTCTCAAGGTTCTACTTGTTAAGGTTTTCCACCTTGCAAGGAAGCCATGATGAATTTCCACAGTTCTGGGAGAAACAATTCTTGAAGAAAAGGAAGAACTGGGCTTGGTTTGTGTTGAATCTGGGGTATTGCAGGACACTAATTTAGAAGTGTCAACAAATACTGGTTTGATCATGCCATCAGAGAATAGTTCATCAGCATGAACAAGAACAGGAGGTGACTGAGTGATACAAGTATCAAAATTGAAGTTTTGGCATTCTGCAAGTAATGGGGTGTTTGTAGTGCCTCCCCAAGAACTATAAGTAGATTCTCTGAGAGGCTCCTCAAGGTCATTTGCAAGGGGTTTGCAGTTTGATAACCAACTATATGAGAAGCTATCAGTGGCTAGTGAGGTTTCCATTTTGCAACAAGTTGTGATGAACAAAAAACTAATATACTCCAAAGGACAAACAGATATATTAGTAGCTTATAATGACAAAACAATTATGACCACAAAGGTAAAGCTCGTCTATTATATCAAGGTCAAGTAGGGGACAAATGGAACATGATGTAGGAGAAACTGTATTGACTTTAAGTAGTAAGTTTAACTTGGTTTCTCATCTAGTCATTTTCTGTAATTTCTAATTGTACTCAAGTAATGTTTAGTCTAATTTGGAAGTGGTGTGTTCAAATTTCATGAGGAGCACATGAAGTTATAAATATGAGAAGGGAATGGACTACATTACTATGTAACTCAAATTTTTTTTGGATAAATCACATATATCTTCCATGGGAGGCAATTCTGTTTGGGATGGGTTCAGGATTAAGGTTTTAAATCCCTCTCAAAGATAGTATCGGGGAGGATTGAACACATACTTTCACTTTTACCTGCTCAATTCCCGTTATCATTATTTATTACTATGTAACTCAAATTTAGATATAAAGAATTGAAACCTCACAGGTGTTCTAGTCTATTCTAATAAAAAAAGATAAAGTGATCTAAAAGTTTGATGTCAAAAGTTTGAAATAACCATACACAAGAAAATGTAGGATTGAGTACTTTTTACAGACATAAGGTCGACTTGAGCAGAAGCATCAACTTGGTCGCATAATTTCCCCCACAAGAAAAGGATCAAAGAAGCGGAAGCAAACCTTGCCCCCACAATATTGAATATAATCTCAATAATAAAAAAATGGAAACATAAGGCAGAAAAAAGGTGGATGACTATGTCTCACCAACCAAATTATACTTGTTTTCACGTAGATTATGAAAGAGACTATTATCTAGTTCTTATACCAATGACTTTTCCTCCTTTGTATGGGTTTCAAACTATTGGGGAATTTATTTTTATTTTTAATTTTAAAAAAACCTTCTTAACTCGGTAAGTGGCCACAGCCGTGACTAGGCCACTTGGTAGAACACAACAAGATTCAATGTGATTCAAACGAGAAGAATTTTGGTACTCAAAGGAGCACTATTGACTACTGAGTGATCCCGAACAATCAATAAGGAGAGAGAGGAGAAAGAAAATTTATTATTTTTATTCAAGTACTAACCCCTTAATAGAAGAAGCACATAGGCCCGGAACACTAAAATCTTTTCCAATTCAAACATGTTATTCGGTATAGCCATGCGTTAATGTCTTCACCGCCAAAATGCTACTTCCTCTTTCATCCCTATCCCTTCCCTCTAGGTCAATGTTACAAAAACCAGATCGATCCGGAAATATAACTGGTAATATATATGGGTCTACGTAATGGAATTGGTGCGACCTGACTGGTTATTGTAAAAATCGGTTACCTAGCACGGTTTATAGATGTTCTGTCCACAAGACAGAGATGTCCAGCCCGATAGACTGGTGTGTTACTCTTGGATCTAGTGCCCTCTCTAAGGTATCTATGGAGAAGATACCCTTGAGTTGAGCGGATCACTGTGCACAGAATACTATAACGGCGCTAGCCAAAGGGGGTGTGTGCACAGTGACAGCATAATAGTAAGAGAGAAAATGTGTTTACCTTTAGGGTTTACCTGGTATTTATAGGGGTTACCTGTGGGTAGTGCAGATGGGCCTTAGGTGTTTTTGACTCAGATCTCGGCCTATCCGCTGAGCTGTCACCGTGTTGTCGAATAAGTATCCTCGATGGATATCTATCTTGAGTCAATGCTGACTCAGATCTTGGATTGTCCTTTGTTGGGCTTGCTTCTTAATGGGCCCATTATACGGGTCCATAACAATAGAAAAAAAAATTGGTTTGTTCTCATCGATTTCTTTTTTTTTTTACTCTTACTCAAATGATTTGTTTTTGTTTGAAATAGTTGAGTCATCTGTTGCTTATTTGAGTGATCCGGCTTTAAGTAAATATCAAAAGAAAAATAAAAGTCAGTCAAACTAAGTTCCTGGGTGAAGAACGATGTTGAATCTCCACGTTTTCGCTTTGATCCTCTTTCAATTTCTTCATGATCCTTGGTCTTTGAATTCTCTGCGCGCTTCTTTCTCTGTGCTTGCCTTCGTCTCTCTCTTCTGTTCGAATGAATGTCCCCTTGTTTCTAAATTTTCTTTTTCTTTTTAATATTCAAGAGAGAATTCCTTGAAAAAAAATTTCAATTCAAATCTTTAATGAGACTTGGTATGATTTCTTTTAAGAAATTCTCAACATGAAAAAGATATTCAAATCCCCTAAGCAATCTTCAATCAGATCTCTAATTTAAAATTTTAAAGCATCTTGAAAATATGCTGGGAACTTGGGAAGCTTGGCGTTAATTGCGTTACAATGAGAGATAGATTGGCGCAATTAACGCCACTTTATAGAAAGTCTGGAAGCTTGGCGCCTTTTGCGCTATGGTGGGAGAGAAGTTGGCGCTTTTTGCGCCAACATAAAAGAACTGTGCATTTGTCTTTTTGGTTTGCTTTTTCTTTTCTTATTTCCGTTTTTGTTTAAGCCTTCCATCTTGAAGAAACTTCCCACCAAACACAGTAATTTCATGAAAGTATCACTGAAAGTGAATTAACAATGAAATCATAATTTTCATGTGTTTTAGATAAATTTAGATTAATTACTTGCTTAATTTGACTCTTAATACATAGTGGATTAAGGGCTTATCAGAGAGTCACAAGGAGAGTCAAGGAATTGACTTGCCACACTAACTGCAAAAAAGATGTATATCCTTGTTACAGTTAGATAATTTAACTTACCAACTAATCTGCACTAACAATCGGGGTTTGTCAATGGCTCCCCTAGTCCGGATAATTGCTTGACATTAGGATTCATAGGTGTATCAATGTGTTTACATCCCAACAAACCAACTTCCTCTAGGATATCCAGGGCACACTTTCTCTGACAAATGAAAATGTCTTGCTTAGATTGTGCCACCTCGATCCCTAAGAAATAACAAAGTCTGCCAAGGTCTTTGGTCTAAAATTGACTAAATAAGTACTTTTTTAACTTATCAATCCCAGTTTGATCACTGCCAGCAATAATAATGTAATAAACATAGACCAGGAGGTAGATGCACTGATCAAAAGAGCTATGCCGATATAAGATAAAATGATCGGCTTCACTTCGGGTTAAACCGAAGGCTTGAATAGCGGAGCTGAAGCGAGTAAACCAAACCTAAGGGGATTGCTCCAAGCCATATAAGGATTTACGAAGCTTACATACCATTCAAAAACACTCTCCCTGAGTAACAAAGCCTAGTGGTGGCTCCATGTATATTTCTTCCTGCAAATCACCATGTAAGTAGGCATTTTTCATATCAAGCTGAAGGAGGGGCCAGTGATAAATGGCAGTAAGAGTAAGAAAGAAACGAAGAGAAGCCATTTTGGCAACAGGGGAGAAAGTGTCCCCGTAGTCAAGGCCAAAAATTTGAGTGTATCCCTTGACCACTAAGCGGGCTTTGAAGAGGTCAACTGTACCATCAGAACCAACTTTGACAGTGAATACCCATTTTCAATCGACTTCCTGGGAGGAGCGCGAACAAAATCCCATGTGCCATTGGAGTGAAGTGCGGTCATTTCATCAATCACCTGGCACCAACCCAAATGAGATATTACTTCACCTGTGATCTTAGAAATGGAAAGAAAAGAAAGACTAGAAACAAAAGGTAAAGTGTTGTGAAGAAAGCCGGTCATAATAACTCAAGAAAACTTAAAGTGGTTGAGGGTTGCAAGTGGGTCGAATACATTTACGATGGACAATAGGAGTAATCTCTGTTGGAGGATCTGGAGGGGAAGGGACAACCGTTGAAGGCGGTGAGTCAGTCGAAGAAAGGTCTGCAGTAGGTTTGGTACCTGCAACTAGTAAAGACAAATCAACAAGGAAAATCGGGAGAACTTGATCAATTTGTGGCACCGAAGTTTGGGAACTAGAGAAGGGTTGCTCGTCCATAAAGATGACATCAACATGCGATTAATGAGAATAAAAGAAGTCATAATAGCATAGCATCTGCCTAAAAATGGAGTGGAACATTTATATGAATGAGAAGGGTACGTGCAGCTATGATGCACTGACACTTCAAAAAAACCTGACGTGTTGTGTGTTGCAATTAGGGCAAGTGTACCGATCATTCCAAGTAATAAAATGATGAGTAGATTATCGTCTCCACGAGGATTGAGGCACCAAATTTATTATAACTATTCCTCTCTTGTTGGATTAATAAAAACTGATTTAACAATAATTGTGGTTTATGAAAAATAAGAACAATTTAAGAAAATGTAAATAATTCAAAGACTCTTTAGAAATTCAAGAATGAAAGATTAAAGGTTGAGAAAATATTTAAGATAATATTGCGGTGAAGAGACGCCAACACCTTTATGATCCCCACCTTGTAACCTGAATTAACATTTACATTTAATTTAACCATTGATCAAACGATTCACCATCTTTTAATTGATTAGTTAAGCCCTAATTCCTTAGTAACCTTAACTTTATTAACCCTATTAGAACCCTAATCCCTTAGAAATCCCTTTTTAGTTAAACTTTTGAATTAGTGAATCCTTAATGTTTGCGGTTCATGTAGCTTATCCCTAGTGCATACATGAACAGTTACTTTCCTTTTTGTCAGGAATTAGAATCCCAATATCCCTATTGAAAATCCTAACCCTCGCAATCCTGATATAGTGATCAGTTCTAAAAGAATTAAGAGATGAAGAACAAAGAAAAATAAATTCAATTGGAATAAACAAATGTGAAATTAACCAAATTACAAGGGGCTCACATCAAGGGTTGTGACCCTTACCACAATAATAAAAGACTAGCCAGACATATTCATGTATGACTATTCAAAGAATAGAAAAGAGTTCATGAAAATGTATCATCGGAGGAAGAAGAATATGAAGAAATCTTGAATCTTCAGTCACCAAGAGCTTGCTCTTTGATCTCTATTTTTCGTAATTTCTCCTTGCAAAAGATGATCCTTTTTTAGGTTTCTGCTTCCTTTTTATAGCCAGCTACTCAGTCAAGTCATAATCACTGAATTTATGTTGATTAAATTTCCATTTTCCTTATAATTCTACCAACCAATTAGGTCATAATCCTCTCATTTGTTTGATTAGATTTCCGTTTTTTATCAAACTCCACAAATCAAGGACTGCATTCATGACGCCCGCGCGATCAGCGCCAAATCCGCGACTCCACAAATCAAGGACTGCATTCATGACGCCCGCGCGATCAGCTCCAAATCTGTGCGGATCGCACCATTTCCGCGCGATTTGCATGATACTCTGCAATTTCAACTTCTCTCTTTCACTTCTTTTTGGTGTTTCCTGCTATCAAAATGCATAAGTTGAGTGAGAGAATGAATGAGAAGGAATAATCAATATTTCTTGCATTTATGAACTTATTTTCACACATTTATGATTAATTCTTGCTTCTTTTTTAACTTAGAAAGCACCATATGCTAGACGCATATCATCGTGTCCGACACTTCTCGACACTCTGACACTCCCCAACACTCCAATACGCATTGTAGAGACTCAAAAAAGGTTTCAAAGGTTGCATTTTTAGTTCCACTATTAGATTCGTTGGATTACGATTACATTTTATTGAGTTTAATATAGATATTTGTGATATCTTATGTTTGTTTGCAAAATTGATGGGTAATATAAGTTTAGCTTTATTTTTTGTTTAAATTATTGAACATTAAGTATAATATACACTACATAAATGAAAAATATTTAATATCAAAACGTGTCATAATGTGTCCAAATCTAAACGTTTAATATAAATATTTCATGTTATGTTAGTACTGGTGCAACATAGATGAGCAGTTTCGACCAAACGTCTATTTTTACGTTCGGCTACTCTATTTTGTTGTAGAGTGTGAGAACAGGTGGTCTGGTATAACGTCCCATGTTTCTCCAAAAAATTAGAAAATTCAAGAGACACACATTTTTTCGTGTCATCACCGCGCAAGCCTCGAATAGAAGCACCAAATCGAGTATTAATCTCAACACAAAATCTCTTATAGATAAAAAAAAAATAGTTTAGAGCAATTTCTCATCAAATAAACCCAAGTACAACGAGAAAAATCACCAATAAAAGCCACAAAATACTAAAAACCCAAAACAAACATACTTCGACTCGGACCCCAAATATCAGAATAAACTATAGAAAAGAGAGCATCAACTCTTTTATTTACTCTATTAGCAAAGGGGGATCGATTGTGCTTTCCTTGCTGACAAGACTGACAATTTAAAGATTGAAGGTTGGACAAAAAAAGAACTATCTGTTGAAGCTTGGAGAGACTTAGATGACCCAAACGGCTGTGGATTAGTTTAAAAGACTCTGTGAGAGAGAACGCCACTAGAGAATGAGGCGCAATCAGATAGTAGAGACCTCGTGACTGTGAGAGAGCACTCCAATCATCTTCCCCGGACTTGGATCCTACATAGAGACAGACTGGCCAGAGAATATATCAGTGAATGAAAGATAATGGATTAACTAGCTAACAGATATTAAATTGAAGGGAATGTCAGGTATATAATAAGCAGGTGTCACAGTTTAATAGGGAGTTGGGATGGCTTGCCTAATACCATGAGTAGAGGCCTTGCTGCCATCAGCAAGAGTAACAGAAGGTAGTTTATCAAAATAAGTATGTGAGATAAAGAAATCCTTATTAACACAAAGGTAATCAGTAGCACTTGAGTATATTATCCAGGGTCCAAGAGATGATTGAGAAAGATAAGCAACATGATTACCAGTATCTTTGGCAGGAGTCTAGGAAGAAACTTTCTCAAAAAGAGCCTCATAATGTGCATTCAGAAAAGTTAGTGATCCAGTAGAGGATGGCGCAACATCGATCTGAGCAAATGTGACATTTAGTGGTGGCTTCAAGTGAGGGTACTTCCTGTAACAACGTTCTTCAAAGTGTCCAAGGTTTTGACAATAATTGCAATGGGACCTCTGTCCACGATAGCATACATGGTTCCAATTGGAATCGTCAGCACGAGAGATAAGGGCACGATCGCTTTTGATCATAATACTTGAGCCATCCATTACAAACCAGATGTAAGAACCTGCAAAAATAGAAGAAAAAAACCAAAGAATAGCAAGAGATCGCGCAAAAAGGTGCCCAAATAACAAGTCTTTCTCGGATATCTCCTTAACGGATGAGACCCACTATGAACGGAGACCAGAATTAGAAAGAGGAAGAGAAGACGAACAAAACGGTGGTGGTCTAGCTAGGAACGATGGCCGAACGCTCCCTCACGCACGGGAAAAGCGAAGACTGGCCAGAAACTTCCATTGGCGCGTCGAAGCTCCGATTGTGGCGCCACGTGGACGAATGTAGATGACTCCTTGAGGCAGTTCTGATTGTGTGGTCTTTTGCCTGAAAACTCGTCGAATAAGTGCTTCGGCAGCGATGAAAGTGGCGGATGGTGTCTTTCTGGCAATGAATAGCAGTTGGTAATGGTTTTCTGACGATATGAGGGTTAGGTACTGAAGGTAGGTTGCCAGTATGATGCACGACACGTATGACTTGATGGAATGATGCACAACAAGGATTTCCTGCGAAAATAAGGTTTTCCCGTAACACAAGCTGTGGTACCAATTTGAAGAATATGAATATTATATTATATTGAATTGTGTAAATGAGTGTACAAGAGCTTTCTATTTAAATAGGCTAAAAAACCCTAATGGGCTAGCCCAAGGAACCTTATAGAGTAATCTATAATACTAATCTAAATAATACAATATTATTTCTAACAATACAACTTTCACTTAAAAAACCTTGATCAAATCAAGCTCCGTACACATCTTCTCAGATATCGCTTTTTTTTAATATAAAAATATCGCTTTTTGTTTGAACAAGAACAAGTGGACAATATCACAAACATTAACGGAGGGTGTGTTTGGGAGTTTGAAAGGAAAATAAAGACATTCAAGCAGAAGAAAGGGGAAAAAATTAAAAATATTTCTTTCCCTTTATTTGGGAAATAAAAATATGATAAGGGAGAAAAATAAAAAATTAATGAGATATTATTATAATTTTACTCTTTCTTAAAAACTAATATAATTATTATATTTTGTTATTGAAATTAAATTTAAAATTTCTTAGTAATTATTATATACAATACTACCAATCAATTTCACCATTAAATCGATTATTTTGATCCAACGGTTATATTTATTTCCATCTTTGTATGGTTATAATTTCCATATTTAATACTTTATATTTATTTTCTCCTTTGTATGGTTATGATTTTTCATATTTAATGCTTTTACTTTAAATATGGGGAATCATAACCATACAAAGATGGAAATAAATATAACCGTTGGTAGTAACATTGGTAGTAACACAACTTGGGGAATGATATTGACTGGTAGTAACATTCGTAGTAACACAACTTGGTTGTTACAACATCATTCCTCATAAAACTAACTCACTTATCTTAAACTAGGGGAATGATATTGTAACAACCAAGTTGTGTTACTACCAATCAATCTCATCGTTAGATCGATTATGTTGATCCAACGGTTATATTTATTTCCATCTTCGTATGGTCATGATTCCCCAAATTTAATACTTTATATTTATTTTCATCTTATGATTTCCCATATTTAATACTTTCACTTTAAATATGGGGAATATTACCATACAAAGATGGAAATAAATATAAATCAACGTAATCGATCTAACGGTAAGATTGATTGGTAGTAACATGGTAGTAACACAATTTGGTTGTTACAATATCCTTCCCCATAAAACTAAATCACTTATCTTAAACTAGGAGAATGATATTGTAACAACCAAGTTATGTTACTATCAAGTGACTACCAATCAATCTTACCGTTAGATCGATTATCTTGATCCAACGGTTATATTTATTTTCATCTTTGAATTGTCATGATTTCTCAAATTTAATACTTTATATTTATTTTCATCTTTATATGGTTATGATTTTTCATATTTAATACATTCACTTCAAATATGGGAAATCATGACCATACAAAGATATAAATAAATATAACCGCTGGATCAAGATAATCGATCTAACTATGACACACCTTGGTTGTCACCATATTCTTTCCCATCCCATAACATAAAGTAAAAAAATTCTTTGTTTTAACCCCACTGCAATTGAAGTTCGTAAACGCCACTACTGAAGGAGTGAAGGATGCTATGCTATCGCACTCGCAGCAGCGACAGTAAGCCGAAGGGACCCGAACGCCACAATCGCATCCCATCGCTCATCGGCGACCAGCTCCAATAATCGTCATAGAGGGAGCATCACTGCCGTCGGCTTCTCCACGTGGTCTTCCCGGTGATCGGACAAGATCCAACAGCTTCCACCGGGTAAAATGGACGCCAAGAACCCGACCCGTTTTCCTACAGGTGGCGTTCATGCGCCTGCCGCAACAAGTATTGGAACCCGTTTGTTCGTGCTTTCTTCTTTTCTTCAAAAAGCTATTTTGAAAATATAAAAAAAACATTTCTCAATTTTTTTTGTTTAGATGACTGCTTTAAAAAAAAAAAAAAACATTTCTCCATTTTTTTGAAATAAAATCATAAAAATAGCCAAAAATATGTTTTTTTATAAAGCTAAAAATTTTAGTTTCTCAAAAAGCAAAAGGTTAAAAATCAAATAATGTTTTCAAAAATCAAATATTTAGTTAGAGAATTCAATGAAATAAAAGAAGAAAGAGAATAAAGGTACATAAATAATTTATTATATTTTTTTATATTTCTCGAATTTAAGAAATTCTAATTTTAAGAATAAAAAAATTTTTTAAACTCATATATAAAGGGTTTCTTTCCCATTCAAAACTATGAGGATTTGTTTTTTTCTTTATTTAATATTATTTTAAATATAAATTTTAAAAATTAATCTTGAGAGTAAAAAAACAAGAATTTGTTTGAGTATAACTTATGAAGTACCGACACTTTAAAAATCCTGACGTGTCGTGTCCGATACTTCTCGACACTCACCGACACTTTCCAACACTCCAATACTCGTTGCAAAGACTTAAAAAATGTTCAAATGTTACGTTATGTTGCAATTAGAGTTCCAACTATTAGATTCGTTAGATTATTATTACGATTTTATTGAGTTTAATATAAAAATTTGGAATATATTATGTTTCTTTGCAAAATTGATAGGTATTATAAGTTTAGCTTTATTTTTTTGTTAAATTATTAAATACTAAATATAATATACACTACATAAATTAAAAATTTTATAATATCAAAATGTGTCATAACATGTCAAAATTTATCATTTTTTAGAATTAACGTGTCGGAGTGTTGTGTCATGTCGTATCCCGTGTCGGTTTCGGTGCAATATAGAGTATAACAAGATTTAAAATTATAAGGAAGTTGTAATTATTTATAAAAATAGTATTAATAAAGTTTTATAATTACAAGATTGCCACCGTAAAATAATTTAAAATTAAAAAAAATCAAATTTATTTACAAAAGTGTCATTACTAAATTTATATTGTTTACCAAAAAAAAATCTTATATTTATAAAATTATCACCACAAAAACAAATAAACCAACAAATAACATTTGAGAACATCCCTAGGTTGTTTTGTTTTTTAGTTTTTAATATTAAAAATTAATTATTGTTTTGGGAGTCATTTTTAAACTCTTTCCAAACAAATTTTTTTAACTTTTTTTGTTTTAAAAACTCAAAAATTGTTTTTGAGAAAAGAAATCAAATATGACCTAAAGCTACCATAACAAGAAAATAATATTTTAGTTTTTTGGTACAAGCCAAAATTACATATTTATACATAAAACACTAATAATCCAAATGAAAGATGTATCATTTTAATTACGAAGCGACGTTAGAACTGTGATTTGTCATTTCTTGGAGTCAAGTTGCAAAATATCAGGATTTGGTAGGGAATAGATAATCCTTGGACTCAAACATGAATTTTTGGAAAAACATTTTGGAGTTTTCTACTGAGTAAAGTTCAACTGAAACAAGCCTGCACTGTTTCTGACGATAAAATGATGAGCTTCCACGCAGTATATATTCATGTAAACCGTATTTCCTTAATAATCATATGAACTATAAAATATAACTAGAATATATGAGCACTACTGTGCTAAATTAAACTTTAAGGGAGAAAAAAAAAAGTTAGATGCTTAGATTTATTTACTTTGATACCACTTTGGCAGGGAAAGGAGAGATTCGAATTTTCTGTATCCGAATTTTGGAATTATTCCACTGTTTGAATGAAAAAAAAAGTTGATACGATAGCCACTAAAGCTTGAACTTTAGCTTTTATTATATGGACAGAGATTTCATGAAAAAGCTCTTCTCTTTTTAATCTTTATTTTTATTAATTCCCTTTCGTCTCAAGTTATTGAGATGTCATGTTGTAGGAAATTTTGTAAAAAAAAGAAGATGATATAATTATAAGGGATAGAATTTTTTTAATATTATAACTATGTACTATCTATAATATATGGAAAAAATATTGCTGCAGTCACTTTAGATAACATTATTTACAGCTATCTCTTATAATTAAGTCTGACCAGTAAGCTTTTTTTTTTTCTCTCCTTAGATATTGTCAACGGACATGATGGAGAGAGAAAATGCAATTTTTATGTCTTACTGGTGAGACTTAGTTAAAAAGATAGTTATAAATAATTTTATCTAAAGTGATTGTAAAAATACTGAATTCAAATAAGAGATAGAAATGAAAAATGTAGTTGAGATTTTGATCTAATGATATTAAAGGATGACAGATAAAAGTAGGCAAAAAAATAATATTGCAAAAATTTATACAACTCGAGAATTCTTTTAACGAAAAAATAAAATAAAATTGTAGCTAATAATATCAAACTTCAAATTCCAACATGAGTTGCTACTTCTAGCTATTCTTGTCAGTTGTCAAGCCAACAAGAATACGTGCGACCCTGCTCCCAATGGAGCTGGTCAAAACCCACGAGTAACAACCATCTAATAAACAAGTTCCTGAATATCATGCTCACTTCACCACCGGTGTCTCTTAAAAAAAAAAAAAAGAGAGAGAAAAATATATATTATTTTAAATGAAAAATAAAAGTGTGGGACCCCTTTTTTTTTTTTTGTATGTATGAAATAATAAATTTGTGTCATTTAATACGACACATTTTTTTCCTAAAAAAATAAGATTAGTATGCCATTATGTTTCATTTTGACTGCTATTATAATTGTATCATTCTGAGGAGTGGAGGATAGTGGAAGAAATTTAACGCAAGCACTGAACAAGAGCAAATAGACGACATGATAAATGCCAAAAGATTGGTAAAAATTTGCAAGTTGCTTCCATGAAGTCAACATCAATGATTATTCTTTGACAGATGAGAAAAGGTAACAAAGTGACTGTTAAGCCACGCTTTTATGAGCAAAAGCTCCGAAGTTTTTGAAGGGTTTGAAACATATGAATTTTATAAAAGCCATTCTCCACCAGCATAGTTTGGCAAAGCAGTCTCATATATAAATTGGTTAAGAGAAACATCTTAAGGCAATTCAATATATAATGGCGTTAAAATCAGCATTTTCAGTCACATTCTTCTTCTTAGTCTTGTTAGCATTAGCAAATGGTACTAATGCAGGCAAAATTACAATCTACTGGGGCCAAAATGGTAATGAAGGCACGCTCTCTGAGGCTTGTGCTACAAGGAACTATGATTATGTAATCATAGCCTTCTTGCCAACCTTTGGCATTGGCCAGAGTCCAATGATAAATCTAGCTGGTCATTGTAACCCATATAATAATGGGTGCAATGGCTTAAGCCCTGACATCAAAACATGCCAAGCCAAAGGCATCAAAGTATTGCTCTCTATAAGAGGAGATAAAGGTAGCTACCAACTTCAATCCACTAAGGATGCAAGTTATGTAGCAACTTACCTTTGGAATAACTTATTGGGGGGACACTCATCATCTCGTCCACTTGGCCCTGCTGTCCTTGATGGCATTGACTTTGACATTGAAGGTGGATCAAACAAATACTGGGGTGATCTTGCTAGGTTCCTTAAAGGGTATAGCAAGAAAGTGTACTTAACTGCAGCTCCTCAGTGTCCATTTCCTGATGCTTGGATAGGAAATGCTCTCAAAACAGGTCTTTTTGATTTTGTTTGGGTACAATTCTACAACAACCCTCCTTGTCAATACACTTATGGGAACATAAGCAACCTTGAAGATGCATGGAAACAGTGGACATCAAGTGTCCCTACCAACAAGATATTCTTGGGGTTACCAGCTTCCCCAGAAGCAGCAGGCAGTGGCTTCATTCCCATTGCTGATCTTACTTCCAATGTGCTTCCAGCCATTAAGTGTTCTGCTAAATATGGTGGTGTTATGCTTTGGTCCAGGTATTATGATGTTCAGAGTGGTTACAGTTCTTCTATTAAGAACCATGTTTAAGATCAAATTACATTGTTTTATGTTATGAGTTATAAATGCGTGGATGCAAATGAGATATTAACATCAGAACCTATTACTTTGTATCCCATTATGTCTTGAAATACATACACAGATTTCCTTACATGTGTTTTAAGTGTTTCTAACCTTGCCATTAGCCTCAGATACAAACAAGCATTCCTGTTTCTTATCAGGAATTTTAGCTAGCGACTGAGCATAAACAAAAAATTACCAAGGAGATAAATCTTTATATGCAGAAAATGTAGCTTAAAAACTGATAACTAACATCTCTCCTTATTGTTTTCAAAAAAAAAGATAATGTTTTCAAAAAAAAAAAAAAACATCTCTCCTTATGAAATTTCCATTCAATTATCGAAAGTCAAAATAGCAAATATGATGAAAAAAATTTCGTGAGTTCATGCAGTGAAATTTTGATGACAAATTCCTACTTGTATAATTTTCGATTACTAAGAAATCCAACATATATGGAAGAGAAAAATCGTTGCAACTACACAACAAACTGGTTAGTTGGAAGTCGAAAAATAATCAATGATTGATGGTCCCCTGCGTAACAAACTAAATGGCATATGGGCATCGAGTAAAAAAGACGAATTTAAAAACTAAGGTCCCTTTTTTTCCTGGAAAAAAATTATCTTATGTCATCCATTATAATTATATATGTATTTCAGGGCGTACATAATTATAATATTAAAATTGATTTTTACTCTTTCTTCATCTCAGCCTACGACTTCTAAAAATAGAAGAATTTTTTTTTTTTAATATTATAACTATATATATTATATACTCCATCCGAGTACATAGTTATCATGAGTGGCGTAAGATAATTTTGTTTTTCAGTAACATAAATGTATGATTTTCCGAAAACTTATTGTACTTTGAAATGTGAAGTCAACACTATCCTTAAAGATAAAATTAATTTGCACCCATTATTTTCCCAAAGGGTTATGGTAAATTGCCTCAAAGTATAATCCAAGAACTTTGGGATTATCAACCAAATTTTTTTACAATCCTGCTTTCAAGAATTATTTTGAATGATTCGAAGAGAAGATAAGAATAGAGAGAAGAATTCAAAAATGATAAGCTACTAGATTTGGTGGTGGCGAGGGAATTTGGTAGGTTATATTAGATTATTTGTTCATTTCACTTGTATAAAAAAATGATTATATTTCACGTCTCATTGATGAACTTGTTTCTTTGAATTTAGAGTAAAAAAACTTATCAACATTATTATGATTAAAACCATAGGAAGTGGGTGTTGAGTTTTTCTCTTTCACTAAAGTCAAATTGGTTCTAGTATGTAAGAAGAGTCCTAGAAACCTAGAGCTCATTCAACTTAAGGCTAGAATTTCTTGGAACCCATATATATTCTACACTTATCAGCCTTTCAAAGGTCTTCACTTGGTGGTTGCAGAGGCTGAGGTAAGGTCATCTCGATGATAATGAGAGAATGCCAACACACTGTCTCCTTCTCCGATCCCTTAAGAGATAGTCTAGAAGGCCTACCACCAACCAACTACAAAGAGATTGTTTGTGCTGTGACGCAGACGAAATCAGTTCATGAAAGGATTTCAAATACAAGGAGGTCGCTCATAGATTTGCGCTTAAAAAGATGTATGCCTTGTGTATTAGTGAGACGATGATGATTCGGTAAGTATACCAGTGTACTAGGTCTTAAATCCCTTTCGCGTAAATCCAATAATTCCTACAATGGGTGACTTGCAGGAGTTGGAGGAGGAAGATGAAGAGGAAGAGGATGAGTTGTGATCGAGTACGGTGAGGCATTCACAGAGGCACGAAGGGCAAAAGCTGGTGAATTTCTCTTGTGGATGGCAATCGTAGGATGTGGAGGGACGGTGTGGTTCCTGCATTATAATGTTAAAAAAAGATTCTTCAAAAAAAATATTGAAAGAGGGCGGTGGCCAATCCTAACCCCCTTGACTTTGCCCCTGCGATGGTGGTTTCATGAGGTGGAGGGACAATGTGGTTCCTACATTACAATGTTAAAAAATTTATCTTCAAATCATTTTCGTAAAATATTTATTAACCACACGTACTAAGTTGGAGAAAATTCTTTTCTCCATCAACTGAAAAAGATTAAACAACTTTTCTAGCTTGAGGGGTGCAAGACAACTAGGGTTGTGCATGGGGTTGTTCATAATCTGTTTTAACAAAAACCGAACTAAGCCAGTTTTAAACGATTTGGTTTTCAAATCGAACCCTTTTTTTCTTTTAAAACAGGTTTTTAATTTTCTAAACCGGTTTTGATTTAAAATCGGTTTTGAATTAAAACCAGTTATGAACCATAAACCGATTATTAAGTTCAAAACCGGTTATTTAACAAATTCAAAATCGATTTTAGATGGATTATGCTATTTTTATAAGTAGTCAATTGTTTCTTACGAATATAGGTAGTTGACCAATTATTTCTTGCAAGAATCTTCATTGTTTTGGAACTCTCCAAATGAAATGATTCTTATAGAAATTGTTTCACATTATTTTGAGAGTGATTGGTAGAAGAACAATTGAATTATTTTACAGGGAAAAATATTTCTGCAGTTAATGCAGATAAGTTATCTGCATTTATTCCCAAAACGACGTCGTTTTGGTATTGAAATCTTAAAAAATTATAAATATAAAGATTATTATAACCCCTAAAATAAATTAAAATTACAAAAACACCATGATTTTCGTCCAAAACAACATCGCATTGGGCTTACTGCAGATAACTTATCTGCAGTAACTGCAGAAAAAGTGAACCCATATTTTAAAATTATAAAAAAATTGCTCTTCGTTCTCTCAAGATTTATGCTATTAAGAGTTTCATTTGAAATGATGGAGGAAGGTATGCGTAGGGTGTTCAAAACGTCCAAAAGAGCTAAACAATTCCATAACCAAACTACTCCACATTTTAAAAATCGGTTATTTTTAAAAATCGGTTTCATATGAAACTGTATTTTATTTTTATAAATTGGTTATTTTCCAAACTATAAAAATAATTGGCTATCCATAACCAAACTGCTCTATAATTAAAGAATATAGAACAAGCATTCGGTGATAATGGCAATAAAAAGGTTGGCATGTTTGTTCAGTTGCAAATAGCATGGCAGCCACCTGATCAAGGCTAGATTAAACTAAATACAGATGGTGCAGTCAAAGGATCTCTAGGAGTAGCAACTTGTGGGGGATTATGTAGAGGTTCATGGGGGTTTTGCTTATCATGTGGGCATTACATCAACTTTTACCGTTGAATTATGAGGTATTTTGAAAGAATTGGAATTTGCTTGGAATAAAGGGTTTATGAAACTTATAATTGAAAGTGACTTCACTTCGGTAATCACGTTGCTTACCAACAAAGGTAATGCTATCCGAGAGTCGCATATTGTTACTTGTATTCGGACTTGGATGAACAAAGATTAGGACATCAAGGCTCAACACATTCACCGTGAAGGAAATCAGTGTGCTGATTGGTTTGCTAACCATTTGATATGTCTTACTCAGACCTCTGTCTATAAGGAGTTTAGTCATGTTCCTCCTGGGCTTAGCTGTTTATTTTTTGTTGATGTTTGTGCTGTCACTAGCATTAGGAATATTCATTTTGTTTAGTTTGTTTCTGGGCTGTTAAGCCCTTTCTTTCACAAAAAAAAAAGAACAAATAAGTAAATCCATTGTGAGTTGTCCTTTTAATAGCGCTCTCAGCTATGAAGCACCGATACTCCGAATTTTTTCTGTCTAACGTATCCGATACGCGTATCGGGAACGTATCGGAAACGTATTGTATCGTATCGGCGAATTAATGGACGTATCGAGAACGTATTTGGAACGTATCGAAAATGCCGTGTCGGTGTCGGTGCTTCATAGGCTCTCAGAGACGTTAAGCCAATTAATTAATTTCTTTGCCCTTTTCGTTATGATTTTTTAACTTCTTCTTTGTCATTTCAAAGCCTTTGCCTTGTCAATTTATGAGTTTGCCTGGAGGCCTATATGTGGTTATTTTATTTATTTATTTGAAAAAGAGTTGTTACATTACATAAGAAATGCTTTTTTTTTATTATATCCGGGTATCCCCACAGCCGATAGCCATGAGACTAATCTCTCGCCCCGGGTCAGCACACAAAGCGGTAAAGAGCTGGCCACTGAATGCTTTCCATTCACAAGAGTTGGGGTTCGAACCCCCAACCACTTGCTTAAGGGACGAGATGCTTTATTAGGATGCAACCTTTCGATTTATATGTAATTTTTTTTAAATAAATATTTTCTACTTGTTCTGCTTAACTTTTTTTGGTAGTTTATTATTTGGAAATTTGAGTCAATTGACTAATATTATGGGTATGATAAAAAATAATACTTATTTGTTCTTTAATTGTAGAACAGTTTGGTTATGGATAACCATGGACAACCAATTATTTTTATAGTTTGATAAATAATCAATTTATAAAATAAAATACAATTTCATATGAAATCGGCTTTTTAAAAATAACCAATTTTTATAGTCAATTTTTATTTTTTTTTAACATAAAGGACAAGACTTAGTTATTCATCCCCTGTGCAACCAATTTTCTATTTTATTTTGGATAAACCAATTAATAATTCTACGTTGCATTCACGCTGCTTTGCCTTTTCATCAAAGATATGCAATTCCATCTTTCGATTTTAATAAATTATATTTATTATATATGAGAAGTGTTATCCTTACAATCTCTTTTTATTTACAATTTTTACCATCATAATCTTAACCGTTAATTTCCGTCAACCAAAGGTTATAATTTTCGTAAATTAAATTTATTAATTAATTATTAATCACAATAAATTATAACTGTTGATTGGCGGAAATCAACGGCTAAGATTATGGTTGTAAAAGATTGTAAACAAAAAGAGGTTGTAAATGTAACTTTCCTCATTATATATAATTATATAATTAATTATAATTTGATCCAAACTACAATTTGTAATTTGGTCCTATGTAAAACTTAAAATATTTTTTGGTAAGAGATTTGAGTAACTTGTATTAGGTTATATGTTCAATTTCCACTCGTATAAAAAAATTTAGTAAAATTAAAAATATTTAATAAAATATAATTCTTTTTTTTGCTGCTTGCTCAAGTGCTCTATATTTAATATAATTTAAATAGAGAATGTTATATTTACAAATTTTTTGTTTACAAACTCTTACAAATTACATTATGTACTCTCAGAAGTACACTAGGTACTTCCTGGTGTATAATATAATTTGTAAAAATTTATAAACGAATCCTTTCCCGATTTAAATATATTATGATTTGAACTAACTAAAAATAAGAAAAATAAATACACATATAATTTTTGGATCCGGCCTCACATTTGAGTCCGCCTCCGCCACTGGGACGAGATTATTGTTTGATATTTTAGTAGTCACAGCGATCTTCTTCAAATTCTTGAATATCTTTAAAGCGGAAATTTTTAATATTCTCATGGATCACCGTGATCTTTTCACTGAAAAATTAATACCTGTATTATTTATTAATTTTTTTCTATTCTTTCTCTTCTCTCTTTAACTTTTTTTCTCTTTCTTTCGATTTAGTTTCTCCCAATATTTCTCGGTCCCGAACCACCATAACTTTGCTCGTGTCAAGCTAACACCTATTATTATGAGAATTCATTTTATTGAATTATTCGGCGCAGAAATGACTTAACAGGATTGAGTGACCTTTTGTGATTAGAATCTATGAAGCACCGACACTTCAAAAACCCTGACGTGTCGTGTCCGACACTTCCCGACACTCTCGGACACTCCGACACTTCCCGACACTCCAACAAGCATTATAGAAATTCAAAAAAAGGTTCAAATGTTGATTTGCGTTGAGTTTTTAGTTCCAACTATTAGATTCGTTGGATTACGATTATCATTTTATTGAGTTTAATATAAATATTTGGGATATGTTATGTTTCTTTGCAAAATTTATGAATATTATAGGTTTAGATTCATTTTTTTGTTAAATTATTTAATATTAAATATAATATATACTACATAAATTAAAAATATTATTTAATATCAAAACGTGTCTTAACGTGTCGAAATCTAACATTTTTTAGAATTAACGTGTCGGAGTATCGTGTCGTATCGTGTCAGGTGTCCCTTGTCGGTATCGGTGCTACATAGATTAGAATTCATTTTATTAAATTATTCGGCGCAGAAATGACCTAACAGGATTGAGTGACCTTTTGTGATTAGAATTCATTTTATTAAATTATTCGGCGCAGAAATGACTTAACAGGATTGAGTGACCTTTTGTGATTCTCTCCGAGTGATATGAACCCTCCTATTGAACTTTGATTGCATTTGCGGTCGCTGTGTCTGATGATATATTGAAATGGCTAGTTAGGAGTTCGGACCTACGAAGGATACGGGCACAATGATGAAAGAGAAATTATATAAGTAATTTTGAAAATGTAGATGATGCATTTAAATATGGGGCATAATAATCATATTAAAGTTGACAGTATCAAATATGAGGAGTTATAATTATATACCTGTTATTACTAGACATCAGACGGCTGTAAAAATAATTTTATCATATATACATATATGGAAAAAATATTTCTGCAGTTAATACAGATAAGTTATCTGTATTTATTTTCAAAATGACATCATTTTGGTATTGAAATATTAAAAAATTATAAATATAAAGACTATTATAATCCTGAAATAAATTAAAATTACAAAAATACCATGATTTCTGCCCAAAACAACGTCATATTGGACTTACTGCAGATAATTTATTTAAAACAAAGTTATATTCTTTAAAATGGGTTTTTTTCAATGAATTAAAATGATTTTTAAAACTAATCTCCAAGCATTGTCACATGTTAAATAAAAAATGGGAAAAATATTTCTGCAGTAAATGCAAATAAGATATTTGCATTTATTTCCAAAATGATGTCGTTTTGATATTAAAGTCTTAAAAAATTATAAATATAAAGACTATTATAACCCTTAAATAAATTAAAATTATAAAAATACTATGATTTCCGCCCCAAAACGACGTCGTATTGGACTTACTGCAGATAATTTATCTGGAGTAACTGCAGAAAAAATAAACCATATATATATATATAAGGAAAATATTTCTCAAGTTGCTTGAAATATATTTATCTTCATCCATCCCAAAATTACATTTTTTTGTTTATTTATTTTTTTATATTAATTGATTCACCTTTAAATAGATATCATTCTCTTCTTCTCTCTCTTCCTTTATTATCATTGATTTATCTTTATACATTTATGATTTAGTCGACGGAGATAAAATTATCTTAAGCAGCTTGAGAAATGATAAGCCCTGTACGGTAAGATTATTTCTCCAACCGCTTGACGTCTAACAATAATAGGTGTATGATTATGATTCTTCACATTTAATATTTTTACCTTTTATATAATTATGATTCTCCTTATTTAATGTTGTCACATACACACACATATATATATATGAGGTAGGATCCTTTGACACCTCATCTGAGGATGTTGGATCAAAAAAGATCAACGACTCTGATTTGCAAGCATGTGACACCATTAATCTTTTTTAATCCAATGGCTCTCAGATGAGGTGTCAAAGGATCTACCTATATATATACGTGTATATATATATATATATATATATATATATATATATATATATATATATATATATATATATATATATATATATATCACGTTACTTGTTAAAGGAATATTGAGAGAGTTGAATAAAAGAGTAAAGAAAAGGGGTGTGTCAGTGGGGGTAAGACTAAATTCAGACTAATCTTCCATTTGGTCACGGATTATTAATTTAAATAGTGGTTCACTGACTGAATTAAATTTATATAAAAATATATAATAAACATAAAAATACAAAAAGAATTATATAAAAATTATATAATAAACATAAAAATAAAAATAAAAATGAAATAATAATTTATGGTTTAATGTTGAACACAAATTAAAGTCGATTCACAAATTTTCGAGCAAATTACACATATGATCAATCAATTAATTGTACAGAATCGTTTAATAATTCAGTTCCAATTCAACCGTACGACTGCCCTTAGTAAAATTGTGTGGGACTTTAAAGCGCCCTCAATGGAAAATATTTTCTCAACAAACCTTCGGGTGCATTAATTAGGAAGCAGCCCTAAATTTGTCTATATTTCAGTAACGAGATAGACATTAAAAAGAAAAATCATTTAAAACGCTGTGGATTGCGTAAACATAAAGGTTTTATTCGCCAAAAATATCTTTAAAGCCCTCGGTAGCCTTAGCCATTATGTCCTAATTTATAGCATTACATCTTAATTTTTTTTTAGCTGTATTTAACGTTACACAGTAAGTATTATTTAGATATTATTTGTATGCATCATCATTTTTAATTTACTGTTTATAAAAAAAATATTTTTTAAAATTAAATGATTAATATATAAAAAAAACCATTTATTTTTTTAAGGAGGAAGGATATTCTAACTACCAAAATTTTCTACTACTAACTTACTACTTATCTAATCACCATTGAATCAAAGAGAGAGAATGCTAAAAAGTTTTTGAAAAAAGTGAAAAGGTTGATCCAATGGTGATTAAATAGGTAGTGAGATGGTAGTAGAAGATTTTGGTAGTAAGAATATCCCTCCTCTTTTTTAAGATAGATATTACTTTCAAAATTTTAATTCGGATGTGGGTCGTCAAAATACTCCTACAAGGATTAATTTTTGAACCTGAGATTCAAACTGATTGATAAACCGAATGTTGAAAAATCTTTAAATATTTTTAAAAAAATAAAAAAAATTCGTACGCGACAACTGCCCACGTTATTTGACATTTGTCAGTAATTGATTAGCATGTTCCCCGAAGGTGGTGGATGGTATCTGCCACAAGACGTGTGGGCCTGCGATTTTCCCTTTCACAAGTTACAACATATATACATTCAACCTTTTTTTTATTATTATTTATTAATATTATGTGGCATAAGATGACTTATCATATGTTACATGAATAAATTATGTAGGTCCCATTATTTTTTAAAAAATAAAAAATAATAATAATAATGGATGTCTCAGTGACATAAGATTGTTCACTTCTTTAACATAAGATAATTTAAAGGGTTTTATGTTTATTATGTTGTAGGAAAAATAATTGTGTAATATTATAAAGATTCGTTTTGTCTGTTATATTTTTTTATTTTTTTTAAAATGTGTGGGCCACATAAAATGTTATGTAGGAAAATTTATTATATTATGTTAAAGAAGGAAATAAAAATTGTAATTTAAAACTTTTTTTGTTTTCCCTTAAACGTATCGAGCGAGACTCTGAGGCTGTACCTGCGCTGTTTTTATTCAACCAAACCATGACTTAGTCGTTGAAGCTCTGTCAAATCAAAATGAAGGGACCCTTTCTTTCTTTTCTTTTTTCTTTTTTTTTTGGAGGGACCCTTTTAAAGCATGAGTCCCAAAAGTTAAGGGGCATCATCCATACCATGCCACGAGACTCTGTTCGTTCTTCGTTGTTCTTTCTTAGCTTTCGTAAACTCGTACCTGATCCTCTCTATTTCCAGCTGAGTCACCAAACTCAAATAATTAATTTTTTTTTCTTCAAATTAATGGAGTTTGCAAATATAAAAAGAGTTTAATATTTCTTCATAATTTTTTTTGTCTTGACAGGGACGCATCACACATTTTTATTTGAATATAGGAAATAAATCTATATAATAATGCACTTAGTTTGACACTCCATTTATTATATGAGATTAATCTTGCAACCTTCCCATGCGAAACCGTTGCGTGCTGCCTTCACACATGCTTTTTAAAGAATTAGTCACATTTTAAATTTTGATTAATTTTATAATTGTTCCACGTAAATAGTGTGTGAGATTAATTAGTCTTAAAAAATTAAAATTCGTCATGAATAAAACTGCGGTTAATTATTTTCAAAATAAATTTTAATTTTATCAATTTGCGATGCCTGACAGTTTCGTATGGGAGACGTGCAGATTAATTCTGCATAAATAACATGCTGGAGTGTTGGACTCATTCCACTATATATATATTTTATTAAAAAATTATTATTATTTAAAAAAAAATCATATCAGAAGGGTCATTAACCGTTTATTTCCTTGTCCCACCCTAGTAAGTAAAGCTAGTCTTGATGTTCTGGAAGCATATTATCGTATACACGTTTTGAAGTTAGTGTGTTTTTTTGAAAAATTCTATGAGCTGTTTATATTTTCTATAATCTTAAAATACGCGACTCAAAACACAAACGGACAGTGAGCACATTGCATGTCGATGAAATTATAAAAACTTGCGCGTATTTTATCAACTTTGCCGAAAGTGAATTTCGTGTTCGCAAACCACTCCCACTTTGTCCATAAAGTAATTTTCTTTAATTGACTGTTTATTTCCCAACACATCGTAAATAGACATAAGTATGTCTATAATTATGGAAACTTGCAACTCCTAAGAAAAATAAGATGTAGTATTATATAAACAAAATAAACTTCCTTAAAACACAAAAATTAAAATCAGCTTAACAATCATTCTGATTATTTAAGACAAAATAAAAAAAAGTTTAAAAAGTTCTGCGTATTTGACACTTTTTGGGAGATTTAAACTTTAAAAAGAATGTTAAGTTTTATGTAAGTAATAAATAACAAAAAGGTGATTACCAAAAAAAAAAAAATAACAAAAAGGTAAACAATAATATATATATTTTTTATCTTTTTATGAAGACTCTGTCTCTATGCATTAATGTCCCGGTCATGGTCCAAGTCAAATAAACGTAGTCGGTAGTAATGAGAAAGGTCTCTCAAAGTCTATTACTCAGAAATTTCCTATCCAAGATAAATTGCAACCGCAAGTTTTGGTCAATTACTTCAAAATCCAAATATAAGATCTAGATTTTAATTTCCCAAATTCGGATATATCTCTTTGTATGTCCCTTTCGAGCCATTGCCAGGATATTTTTTTTATAGCCACTAACGGTCTCATTTGTCTACACGTGGATTCGGAGAATGGAGTTGACTCAAGTTAGGTTTAATTTGATTTTGGTTTAAACTTATTTGGATCACCCTAAGCTAATATTAAACTTTATATTAGTTATGTGTTTTAAGTTAAGTCATATAGATTTAAATTTGTAAAGTAATAAAACCTTTTAAATATATTCAATTTCGAAACAATTTGGTGAAGCTAAAAATAACACTAAATACCACTCTATTAAATTAAAAATGTTATTATTACTATATATATATATATATATATATATATATATATATATATATATATATAAAAGATCCTTTGACACCAGATCCTAATCATTTATTTCTGTCAATATAATTTACTAGGACAAACTTATTAATTAATTAGTAACTGTTATGAGAGTTTTATCCCACCAAATGATGGTAGCTTGATGCATAAGAGCTGATCAGGTAGAAGTAAGAGCATGTGTTTGATTCTTCTCGGTATTATTTTTTGAAGAAATTTAAAATCTGAATGAACTTACTCCAAACAAGATTATCAACCGTTGAGGATACTTGTGCTTTATAAAAAAAAAAAAGATTGAGACCCTTGAAGTAGGTCCATACGACTCGAATTAGTTAATGAACCAAGTTGAGAGCAAATTCACGACCTGACTCAACTTTCTCTCAGCCCAATTATTATATATATTGATTTTAGTCACTGTTTTCATAAAAGTTCTTATGTGTAATTTTCATTAAAGAAATATAAGATAAGATGTTAGCTGGACCTACTTCAAATTTTATCAATACGTTTTTCTTGTAGGCTATCTTCGTAAAATTTCTTATGCGTTGTTTCCAATAGACTTAAGAATTAAGTTAAGTTTGTATCTATTTTGTTGTTTTTGGTGAGGAAGTTTGTATCTAATCTATTAACCAAAAAGAATAAGAGATAATAAGCTTATATTGATATTTTTCTTTTTATGATTAATAAATATGAAGTTTAATGGATTTTCTGATAATATCTAAACATTTATTAATAAAAGGCAACAAATAATAAAAAATTTGACTATAAATCGAATAAAAAGCAACACCGACTTGTTTTATAACTTATATAAGCGAGAAATAGTGATCAAAATGTCAGTGTTGAGTGCTTTTTTTTTTTTCCTAAATGTCAGGCGAACAGTATTATTTTCAATATGCCACACAGACAAGTTCGCTACAGTGCCTAGCGAACTTGATTTGCCGATGTGGCACGTTTTTAGTAGATAACAAGTTCATTACTCCAAGTAGCGAACTACGTTGCAATAAATGCTGACACATTGGAAAAGTTAGCTGCCACATGCAGCGAACTAGGTGTGCCATATGTTTGACATGCACAAGTTCGCTGAAGGTCCAAGCAAACTAGGTGCCGTGTGGCACAATCTCGTTGCCTGATCAGAATTAACGTACCAGTCACAGTTAAAAAAATGAAGGAAAATGGCTATTTGTATCAATCAAAATTAATGTATCAATCATTAATCACAATTAATGTACCAATCATCAATCACAATTAATGTACAATGGAAATAACTTCTGATTATACCAATCACAATTAATATACCAATCATTTGACACCTCATTTGATTATATGATATCCAATATTTTGATTCGGATATCCAAATCAAATATTTTTTATTTTATTTCATATAACTTTTTGAGATCTATTAATGACACCTCATTTGACATATTTTATCTCTCACAAATATCATTCGAATTTGTAACAATGGTATCACAAACAATTAATGTATCAATCACCAATCATAGTTAATGTACCAATGAAATTAATCATGATTGGTACATTAATTGTGATTTGTGATTGTTACATTAATTATGATTGGTGATTGGTACAATAATTATGATTAGTACATTAATTAAACAGTTATTTTTCTTCGTTTTTTTTATTGTGATTGGTACATTAATTCTTATCAGACAATGAGATTGTGCCACGTAGGACACGAAGTTTGCTATGCAACAATGTGCCACGTGTCACAAACTTATTGGCAACCAAGTTCGTTACCAGTGATAGTGAACTTGAACTTATGGTAATCAGCTTTTCCTACGAAAATATGTTACATGTCAAGAAATTATTGGCTACCAAGTTCACTATCAATGGTAGCGAATTTCAAGGCTTGACTTTCTGTTAAATTTTACTGTTCGCGTGACATTTGAATAAATAAAAAAAAGTTAGTGAATAGTCACATATCCGTTAATATTCCTTATAAGTGCAAGGAAGCAAGTATTCCTTATATTTTTCTTTATTTATCATCATCATACTTATTGCAAATATTATACTATAAAATTCAAATTGCAGAGACAGCAGAGATTCCCTCCATAACCGCAGGCATGTGAGGCCACATCGCATTTTCCGCTCCCAAAAATATCTTTGGTTGAAGTTTATCCACCCAAATTACCCTGCAATGCAAACGCAATAGTAGTCGCATGTGGCCTACCCAAAAGTGAATTCACAAAATCAACGAAATGAAAGCAACACACCCACTTTATATTTAAAAAAAGAAAAAAAGAAGCAACACCTACTTTCTTTCTATTAAGTGCAAGTGTGCAACCACCATAATAACTATGCATAACAATTTTTTCACAAGTTATCATCATGAATTTAATAAATAACATTATATATTATTCTGTCAAAATCGAATTGCAGATACCGCAGTGACTCCATCCACAACAGGAGGCACGTGAGGCGGCATCGCATTACCCGTTCCCAAAAATATCTTTGCTTGGACTCTTATCAATGAAGAAAAAGAAAAATATACCCTGCAATGCAACCCAGTGTTAGTAACATGTGGCCTACACAAAAGAACCATTGATACAAGAGTGAGTTATAACTTATAAATAAAACCAAGCATAAGCAACATTTAAGGGCATCCAGGTTCATTACAGCCACACAATTGCTTTGCTGGTGCTTAACAGGGTGTCTTTATTATTGGACAAAGCCTAAACTAGACATTTGTTCGTTTTTGTGCGGTGTCCTTTGGCGTACATATAAGTTTCCTTAGCACATTCCAAACAAAAAAAAGGCACAAACTGTGAGATAAACACAAATATTGAAAGGAAAGGGGATTAGATCCCTGCCGGAAGCATATCCAATCAAGGTCCCTCAATACATGGGGTTGTCCTTGTGAACACCCCCATCTTTAAAATTAAAAGGGGATTCCTTGTTTTGAGAATTTGCTTACATTGCAGGATCAGATACTTTTTTTTTTTTTTTTCTTTCTATCTTCCTGTGAATCATATACTTTTTTATTTTATTTTGTGGTGTTATTCTCATTTGGGTTGATTATGGAGGGTGAGAAGAAGAAGTACATGACCTATGAGGAGCTTAAGAAGCACAACAAGCAAGGTGATTTGTGGATATCAATACAGGGTAAGGTTTACAATGTCTCAGATTGGGTCAAGGATCATCCTGGTGGAGATGTTCCAATAATGAACCTTGCTGGCCAAGATGTGACTGATGCATTCATAGCATATCATCCTGGCACAGCATGGAAATATCTTGATAAACTCTTCACTGGGTATCACGTCAGGGATTTCGAGGTCTCCGAGGTTTCCAAGGATTATAGGAAGCTTGCAGCTGAGTTTGTAAAAATGGGTCTTTTTGAGAAGAAAGAACATGTCACTTTATACACACTAACATCTGTTGCTGTTATGTTTGCTATTGTTCTTTATGGCATCCTGGGATGCACAAGCGTGTGGGCTCATTTGGGTTCTGCCATGTTGTTGGGTTTGCTTTGGATGCAAAGCACTTATGTGGGTCATGATTCTGGTCACTATGAGGTCATGTCAAGTCGTGGTTATAACAAATTGGCACAAGTTATTTGTGGTAATTGCTTGACTGGGATAAGCATTGCCTGGTGGAAGTGGACGCATAATGCTCATCATATTGCTACAAATAGTCTTGACTATGATCCTGATCTGCAACATATCCCAGTTTTTGCCGTGTCTTCTCGTTTCTTCAGTTCAATACAATCTTATTTCTATGGGAGGCAGTTAAAGTTTGATTCTTTAACAAGGTTTCTGGTGAGTTACCAGCACTGGACATTTTATCCAGTCCTGTGTTTTGCCAGGGTCAACTTGTACCTGCAGACAATTTTGCTCTTGTTTTCAAGGCGTAAAGTCCCTGATAGAACCATGAACATCATGGGAATCCTTGTGTTTTGGGTTTGGTTCCCTCTTCTTGTTTCTTGCCTGCCAAATTGGTCAGAAAGGGTCATGTTTGTGCTTGCTAGCTTTGCTGTTTGTTCCATCCAACACCTTCAATTTTGTTTGAATCACTTTGCTGCTAATGTGTATCTTGGGCCACCAAATGGCAATGATTGGTTTGAGAAGCAGACAAGTGGGACATTGGATATCTCTTGCTCATCTTGGATGGATTGGTTCTTTGGTGGTTTACAATTCCAGCTTGAGCACCATTTGTTCCCTAGGCTTCCCAGGGCACAATTGAGGAAGGTTTCACCATTGGTGATAGATCTATGCAAGAAACATAATTTGCCTTATAGGAGCTTGTCTTTCTTAGAGGCCAATCTATGGACTCTTAAGACCCTAAGGACTGCTGCCCTACAAGCCAGGGAGGTGACTAACCCTGCAGCCCATAATTTGTTGTGGGAAGCTTTTAATACTCATGGCTGAGAGTATATTATGGAGTTTTTGCCCCCTTTTACGATATTATTATTAACATCTTATTGTCAGTTTATTACATTTCTTATTGGGGCATTGAATTTTATTTCTCTCTTCTTCTTTTTAGGTGCTGTATAATAATGATGAACACAGTTCATGTGTTCTACATGTCATCAATACAATATTCAGATCATATTTGCTTTTTCACCTGTTTTCTTTTTTTTGGTAGAACTCCATTGGCATATGGCTGTTAACATCTGATACTTGTAATACCGTGTTCCATGATAAATTGCATAATGTATTTTTTTTCTTTTCAAGTTGCTAGTTATTGGGCTGAATATTTCTTTTTTTCTTCCTTCAATCTGAATGTGTTGGCCCAAGGGGATCAAAATAAAAGTAGCTCCTCTATGATGTCAGATTAGTTAGGGCTCTCATACTTTATGTTCGAGGCTGAGGCCCATGATTCATAATCACCTGATAATGAGGCCCAGCCGAATGAATTTTAGTTTGGCGTTTGCAAGTAGAATGCTTCATGCTGGAAGAAATTAATGTGGCGGTATAAGCAAGATTCTGTTACAGGCAGCAATATCTGACATTTTTGATTAATTTAATTTGAGCTGATAGAATCATAATGACAAATTTTTTTTTATATAACGGTAAGAATTGAACATATAACTTAATAAATTAATTTAATTTGACCCGGATAGAATCATAATCACAATTTATTATTATTTGATTCAATGGAATTTAGAGTAGACTTAGGCTTATAAGAATTTTTTTTTAATAAATAGGCCATAGGCCAATTTTGTCAATTCTAGCTTAAAGCCTTGTAGGCTGGCCTATTTAATTTATTAAAATAAAATAAAATATTTATTTTATGTGGCAAAGTACCAATACCAACCCTAATTTTTATGTGCACCGCCGCTTCTCGCTCTCGGCTTCGTCTGGGGTATTATGTTGACTTTTCTTGTTTGTCATTTTTTTCTTATGAGAAGTACCAGTGCATGTATGAATGAAACTTTATCTGCTCTATACAATTATTTTCTTTGCTTAGTATCTACAGTGGGAGGCCTACAAGGCCTGTAGGCCATGTCAGGCTTTCTATTTTTAAAATAGGCAGAGTTTAGCCTATAAATAAAGTCGTTAATAGGCTAGTAGGTCAGATAGGTTGAATAGTTTTTGGGTGGTATATCCTCCTAGCCGCATACCTATTACTTGGGATTTGAACTCGAGATTATTGATTAAATTCTAACAACTTCGTTCCATTATGTAAATCCGAAAAATAAATCACTAATGAAATTTTTAGAAATTAATGGCTATGTTGGAAAAAATTATGTTTTCAATTACCACACCTTGCTACCACAATAATATTCGATGGACAATTCAATAGCAGATCATGTTGCTGCCAAAAAGGGACATTTGGCATTTTGTGCTTATAGACAAAAATAACAATGGCTTCCTCTGTCAATCAACCTCGAATCAAAGTGTGTCATTTTGTTTATGTTAGGTAATAGGTTGCCATGAGATTTTTGAAAGCTGAAATTCCCATGGAACCGTCCCTCGATATTTAATCCAAAAGTTATCACATTTTTTCGTTCAAAAATCCATCTAAACAAACGACAACATTTTTTACGGATACTTTGCGAACGCTTTTCTCAAAATTGTTTTAACGAGTTTAACTACAGGTTTTGTTTCAATGGGATTATAGAAAAGAATGTGAACAACAAAAATAAAATATTTTAAGAAAGAGCAAGTAATGAAAGGTGATAGAACAATTTTTTTCTTTCTTGACGAGAACATGATAAAATAATCCTTATTTTATGCCTTTATATGGCTCACCACATCACCTCTTCGGATATTGTAGCACTAGCATCCCATTACTCGCTTCGTGTTTGTCTAACCACCCGTATAACATTTATTTTGAATAAATTCAAAGGTATCTTCCAGTCGTAACCGAAGACTAATCCTCATCGAACATTGTCAGACTCTTTCAGGAACGGCTATCCCAAATCTTTTTTTCCATTCTCATCGCTCGAACTCGAGACCCATATAACATTTTTATTCATCTGCTGAAATTGCTCACCCTACTATATAATTTTGTACAATGGAATGTCCTTGACAACCTCATCAAAATATAGGGCTCATCTTCTCATGTGTGAATCATCTCCTTTATGCATTACTCCACCTTTCTCATTTACCAACTTATCATCGAAATTTCTCTAGGTTCACCACCACATCACCCATGACTGCATACAGAGAAGAAACCTATCAACAACCCTAATCCATTATCAAGGCAGATCATAGTTCCATTGTCAATTTTCTGATAATCTGTATTTCATATATTGAAACCTCAACTTGAGGAGTATATATACAGGAAAATCAATCTAAACAACCACTTCAGAATATTAACAAACTATCAACAAAGTAACAACTTCCTAGTTTTCCTATTCTTATCAAAGAATATCAAATCTCAACAAACACTTAAAATTGAAATTACAAACTTATCTTCAACACTCCCCCTCAAGTTGGTGCATGAATGTCTATCATGCCCAACTTGTTAATTGCTTCTCCAAAGGCTTTGCTGGAAATTGCTTTTGTCAATACATCTGCAACTTGTTCTCTTGATTGAACGAATGGGAGTTGTATTACCTTCTTGTCCAATTTCTCTTTGATGAAATGTCTATCTACTTCCACATGTTTAGTCCTATCATGTTGTACAGGGTTGTGAGCTATTTCAATGGCTGCCTTGTTGTCACAGTAGAGTTGCATTGGTTCATCATGTTTAATCCCAATATCTTGAAGGACGTTTTTAATCCATAGTAGTTCACAAATCCCTTGAGCCATTCCTCTGAACTCTGCTTCAGCACTTGACCTTGCCACTACTTTTTGCTTTTTACTCCTCCAAGTGACTAGGTTGCCTCCTACAAAGGTAAAATATCCAGATGTTGACTGTCTTGTAGTCTTATCTCCGGCCCAATCAGAATCAGTATATCCCATAATAGATGTATTTTGGTTCTTTGAGAAAAGTAGTCCTTTTCCTGGAGTTCCCTTCAAGTATCTGAGAATTCTGTATACTGCATTCATGTGGTCCTCACTTGGAGAGTGCATGAACCTACTTACAACACTTACTGCATAAGAGATATCAGGTCTAGTGTGTGCTAAGTATATTAGTTTTCCAACCAATCTTTGATACTTGCCAATATCAGTTTGTGTTTGGCTAGGATAAATAGCAAGAGTATGGTTCATTTCAATTGGAGTATCTACCGGTTTACAGGCTAACATTCCAGTTTCATTCAACAAGTCAAGTACATATTTCTTTTGAGATAGACATATACCTTGATCAGATCTAGCCACTTCGATGCCTAGGAAATATTTCAACTGTCCCAAGTCTTTCATCTCAAATTCGGTTGCTAGTTGTACTTCCAATGCTTGCATCTCTTCTATATCATCACCAGTTAATACAATGTCATCAACATACACTATAAGGACAGTTACCTTGCCGTCTTGCTGTTTTACAAACATAGTATGGTCAGAATTACATTGTTTGTATCCAAATTTTTTCATAGCAAGAGTGAATCGGCCAAACCATGCCCTTGGGGACTGTTTTAGTCCATACAACGCTTTTTTTAACTTACACACTGCATTTTCTTCTAAGGGACCGTAATCCATCCCTGGTGGAATATCCATGTAGACTTCCTCTTCCAAATCTCCATTTAGGAAGGCATTTTTCACGTCAAATTGTTTTAATGACCAATTCTTCGAGACTGCTATGGAGATTAGGATTCGAATGGTATTAAGTTTGGCAACGGGTGCAAACGTTTCTTGATAATCGATTCCAAACTTCTGTGTATACCCTTTTGCCACAAGCCTTGCCTTATACCTATCCAATGTGCCATCTGACTTGAGTTTTAAGGTGAATACCCACTTACAACCTATACTTTGTTTTCCGGTAGGTAAGGGGACTATATCCCAAGTGGAATTCTTTTGTAGAGCTGCCATCTCCACTTCCATGGCTGTTTTCCAATTTTTTTCTGCTATAGCATCCTGCACATTTGTAGGAATATATATGCTAGACAATTGATTAGTGGCTAATGCATATGATTCGGTTAAATTTATTGTTGACACATAATTTCCAATTGGATATTTAATGGAAGCATGAAGATTCGGTTCATACAGTTGTCTGGGAATGCCTTTTGTAGCTCTTTCGGATCTCCTTAAGATTGAAGTAGGGTGTGAGGGGTTAACTGTAGATAAATTGGGATCAGAATTTACCTCATTTTCCATGGGAATTGCAGTATTTGGGACATCCGAAGAAGCTGATTCAGTCATGGGTGTTAAGATTGGTGATGCTGCTTGTGTTTCATGTTCTGGTTCTGTTTCTTGGAGCCTTGGGCCGAGAGAAGAAGTTGAAGAAGGTACTGGAATATGAATTGAGACTTCTCCTCCATAGACAATCTCCCCCTGAGGAGAAGAAGGTAAAACTCCCCCTGAGTAGTAAGCTTCAGACTCTCGAAAGGAGACATCTAAAGTGACATGAATTTTTCGTAAACAAGGGTCATAACATCTATAGCCTTTTTGTTCATTTGAATAGCCAACAAAAATACATTTCGTTGCACATGGATCTAACTTATTTCGAAGAACTTTAGGGACATGAACATAAGCAACACATCCAAACACACGGGGTTCAAGATTTGGACAGTGGGGAATAGAGAAAAAAGATTCAAGCTTCTGTTGTGGAGTAAGAAAATTAAGGGAACGGGAAGGAATGCGGTTAATTAAATAGGCAGCAGAGATTACAGCCTCACCCCAATAATTTCTAGGAACATTCATGCCAAATAGGGATGCACGGACAACCTCAAGAAGGTGTCTATTTTTTCGTTCAGCAAGACCATTTTGTTGGGGTGTGTATGGGCATGAGGTTTGATGTTTAATCCCATTAGTGGTGAGGTATTCTGTGAAACTGGAGTTGATGTATTCGGTACCATTATCAGATTGGAGGATACGAACAGAAGATTGAAATTGTGTACGAACCATGTTGCAAAAAATTTTGAAGGCAGAAAAGGCACCACTTTTATGAGACAAAAGGGTGACCCATGTCATACGAGTACATTCATCGATGAAGGTAATATAATAAAGTTTGTTTGACAAAGAGGGAATTTTCGCAGGTCCCCAAATATCAGAATGTACAACTTGAAATGGAATTGAACTTTTATTCATACTTGGAGAATAGGAACTTTTGTGACTTTTTGCTAACTCACAAGTAGTACATTGAAAATGAGATACTGGAACAGAAATAAAAAACTTGGGAAATAACTTTTGAAGATAACTGAAAGATAAATGTCCTAATCTACGATGCCATAGCCAAACTTGAGAGGAAAGGGAGGAGTCACGAACGGAGGTGCAAGTACGAGAAGAAGGGATGTTGCATTTGAGGTCCAAGTAGTAGAGGTCACCAATCTTAACTCCATAACCAAGTGTCTTCTGTTGGTGGATGTCCTGAAAGATGCAGTAAGACGGGAAAAAGATAACACAGCATATGAGGTCAGATGTTAGACGGCTTACAGAAAGGAGATTAAATTCCAGGGAGGGGATACACAAAACAGAAGAAAGATGTAATGCAGGGGATAGGGAAATCTGTCCCTGTCCAGAGATGGAGGAGATATCGCCATTAGCAGTAGAGATAAATGGTTTAGAACATGATTGGAAATTAGACAACAAAGAGGGGTCCCGAACCATATGGTCAGAAGCGCCCGTATCAATTATCCATATATTATTCGTGGAATGTGCAGAAAAAACAGTAGGCTTACCCAAGATGCTGCTCTGGACGACATTGGCTTGAGGGGTGGATGGTTCAGCATCAGCAACAGTAAGGCTTGCTCTTGGAGGAATTTTCTTGCGGGGACGTTTGGTGAAGTCCCACCAATCCGGATACCCAATCAACTCGTAGCACCGTTGCTTGGAATGACCCACTTCTCCACAATGAGAGCACAGAAAAGACGAAGGCCTGGTGGGAGGAGCACTGTCTCGGCGTGGCTTAGGAGGTTGTGGGGAACTGATGCGTGGGTGATGTGTGAGGAGAGCAGAGGCATTCGAGGGATTCTTCGTGTGACTCATGGTAAGACGTTGTTGAGCGTCACGCCGGACATACGCATAGGAGCCCTCCAGGTCCAATTTGGGGTCTTTACGAAGAATTTCACTACGGACTTGATCAAATTCAGAATCAAGACCGGCAAGGAAGATGTGAACCCTCAATCGAGATAGAGTCGATTGTTGATGAACAAGGTTAGCAACTGAATCAGATGAAGAGGTACGGTGATCGATTTCTTGGAAAATGGCCAAGAGGTCGTTGTAGTAGACAGCAAGGGGACGTCCGAGTTGCTTCGTGGTGAACGACCGTTGGTTAAGGTCGAAGAGACACGACTCATCAGAGCCATCGTAGAACGTTTTCGAAGTGGCCTCCCATATTTCAGATGCCGTTTCCAGTCGAATGAACCTGTGCATCAGGCTTGGGGTCATGGAGTCGATTAACCAACTCTTCACGCGTTTGTTGTCGGTGATCCATGAATCAAGAGAAGAATCACCTGGGTTTGGTTTGGGTGTTGCACCGGTAAGAAAACCGGATTTGTTGCGAGCTCCGATTCTCATATCCATGAGTTGTGACCATAGTGGGTAGTTGGTTTCGTCAAGGGTAACAGTGAGAGGGAGGGAAGAGTGATCTTGGTGGATGACGATGTTTGGTTGTTGTGGAATGGCGGTGGTGAGAGGAGGAGCTGTTTCGGAATGTTGGGTGTCAAGGTTTTCATTTTCCATGGCGGTGGAGAAGAGTAGGGTTCAGAATTGGGGAAAAAAATAAAAAAAAATAAGAGGATACGGGTGTGTATGGTGGGTTCTGAGGTGGGTAAAAATGAGGTAAAAAATGGGTGCTGATATGGGTGTGTATGTGGGTTCGCAGGTTTGTAAAAAAAAGGGTGGGTAAGAATGAGGTAAAGAATGATACTGGGTGTGGGTACGAGTGAGATAAAAAATTTTTTGCTGAGGATCAGAACACAGCTCGTGATACCATGTCAATTTTCTGATAATCTGTATTTCATATATTGAAACCTCAACTTGAGGAGTATATATACAGGAAAATCAATCTAAACAACCACTTCAGAATATTAACAAACTATCAACAAAGTAACAACTTCCTAGTTTTCCTATTCTTATCAAAGAATATCAAATCTCAACAAACACTTAAAATTGAAATTACAAACTTATCTTCAACATCCATCATCTCTACTGGTAGTGATTAATTGAAAGAAAAAAGCTTGTTTCCTGATTATACAAATAATGCTTGCTCTATTGTTGTCCAAATGTTTTCTCTCACTCACTATTCTAATACTTTTGTGTGCTTTGAATGGTTGTGTGTTACATAAGGTTAATGAGATGTATAAATACCAAGATGTTACCACCAAACACATATATTAATTGATAGGGAGTTGGTTCAGTTTAACCGTGGTCTCGAGTTCGAATTTTAGGGAGAGCTTTTCCATCCTTATGATCCTGTTGAGCTTGAATTTGAATTAATCTATACCTATTGGCAATCAAATACAAAATAATTTTTACCCAAAAAAATCTGAGATATTAATGCGCAAGATTTTACAAAACATAATATGTAACTATATTTATTGATTAGTATTTGTTTTTCTACTTTACCTATCTAATCATAATTGTATCAACATTTTCTCTTCTTTCAAATTTTTTTTAACATTCTCTCTTTGATTCAATGGTGATTAGATAAGTAAATATAACCGTTAGTATTTGTTCTTGCAACACAACCATATAAAGAGATGGAAATAAATATAACTTTTGATTAACCAATAATATTGATTTATAATATTAATTGATTATTATAATATTTTATCCTTTTGTTCTTTTAAAAAATATAAAGTTATGTCATTTTTATTTTAATATAATATTTTCGGCTGATGGATGAAGACTAAAACTTTAAAGTGAAAGCATTAAATATAGGAAATCAGTTTTATCTCTGAAAATAAATATAAAGTATTTTTCATACATAGGGAAAATAAATATTAAATCCACATAATCGCCAAACATGAAATTAAAAAATTGAAGTAACATACACTACTTTATTGTTATGTGTATGTCTTAATATAAATTTTCGGGTGAAGACTAAACCTCTCAAGCGAAGAAATTATTGAAATGAGTTTTGTCTCTGCCAAGAAGCATTTTTTATATATACGGTGAACCAGCATAATATCATTATAATGTGGGTTTGTTGATAAAAATTACGTCATTTAAATCAACGGTTTTATAATTCTCATTCAACATGATAATTCAAATTTTCCTACACACTCTTCAATTTCCGTGCTAACATGACACAATTTTTTTTAAAAAAAATTATATATATATATATAAGACGCAAAACGAATTTAAAACCCTATAAAACTTTCGAGAATTCTCCATGCTTCATTGTTTTTTTAATCATTTGTTCTTAGCGGTGCAATGAGTGAATAACAGGCGCTGAAAATATTCAACTGTGAAACGAGAAACTCTAAACGAAACGTTTCGTTTCGCCCTCGAAACCAAAACTCGAAGAAGCATACACAGAGACTCGCCATCATCTTCTACACAAATTAATCCCTACCCATTTATTGACTCTAAATGCTTCAAAATCAAATTTCACTGTCAACACATTCACTTCAATTCCACCCAACGATTCATCAACGTACAAAACTTTTTCTGTAAAAAAATATATATATAAATTATAAACAAAAATTTGATTTTTCATGCCATTTCTGCTGCGTCCTCATCGATCCTGCGCTTTTTCATAACCTGAGGGGTTTTCGGATTCCAGTTTCGAAGAAAGTTGCGATTTTGGATCGTGGGTATTGGGATTTGGATTGGAGGGGAAAGATGAGTAACCAGAGGAAGAAGAATTTTCAGATAGAGGCGTTTAAGCACAGGGTGGTGATGGATCCTAAATACGCCGACAAGACATGGAAGATTCTGGAACATGCGATTCACGAGATTTATAACCACAACGCCAGTGGTCTTAGTTTTGAAGAACTTTACAGGTTCCCCACTTTCTTTCTTTCTTTCTTTTTTCTTCATGATTACCATTAATTTTGGGTTTTTCTTCGTTTGTTGGGAAAACTTGTTTACATGATATGAATCTGTTTGATTATGCAATATTGATGGATGTATTATCTTGTTATGGTTCGGAGTTCATTTGGTGATTAGAAATCTGCTTTTTTATTTATTTATTTTATATATGGCGGTACTGTTCATTTGATTTGGGGTTTTTGGATTGTTCAAGAAAGAAAGCGAATTCTATCAGTTTCTGGGTTTGCTTTTCATGGGTTGTAGATTAAGGTATTTTCTATGGCTTGTGAATATGCACATTTGGAAATTTTATTTAGTCTATGACGGAACTGTTTAATTTGTTGAGTTTATTTATGCGGGAATTGCTATGGGTAGCGTATCCATATACCTGAGAAAGCCTAATTGTGCGAAATATTTTGGTGGTGCGAATCAGCTACTATGATGTTGCAATTAATTGTTCTAGTAGTTCTTGCTTCATTTGTACCACTTAGCCATTACTGCATTCGTTTGTTTCATTTCATATCTTTTAATCTTATCCATCTTATCAACTCTTTGTGTCCTTCTGTTGTCCTGTAATTAGATTCATCATCTTCTTTTTCATTGGTTTTTTTTTTAAGCATTCTTTTTAGTCCTATAATCTTTTCTTCATGAGAATTAGCTCTAAGAGCTCATCAACTGAACAATAAAGCATTTTGCTTAGCTTAAATTCTGTATTGGTTAAGTGATAACTTACTAGGATATAATAAGATGTACAGACATACATCTTTGGAAAGAAAAACGGTCAACATGTGTGTTTATGACAAATGTTTTGTAGATGTTTGGCAATGTCAATGGGGCTTAATGATGATAACGGATCCTTCTGTTAAGGCTAAAGAGTATAAAAAAAGAGTGATCTATCAGGATTTAGTATGAAAATAAAGAGTGGTCTGTCAGAATTTACAGCAATTTATGAAACTAATTCGTTTTATTTGTTATGAAATTTAGCCAGAGTAGTAGTTAATAGTGGCTGGATTGGTTGCTATAGGAGCTTCCTCGCTCCTAGACACTCAGAGTGGAGCATTTCTGCATGGAGCACCTAAAAAATGGGTATTCATGGCCTACAAGAGCAGAAAATAATTGTAGCTGATATGTGTGGTGAACATAATAAGGCTAAGGTTGATGAGTGGGACAAACAATAAAAAGATAAGATTATGAATGAATGTAATGGGAAGAAAGTTTGAGTGTCAGCTATTGACTGTGTAAAGAACTAATTCAACCCAAAAGCTTAAGTTGTTGGGTGAGGCTACATTAATGCTTTTATATATCTCAACACGCCCCCTCACAGGAGAGCCCATTGGGCTTCAAGGGTGGACAGCGCACGGGCCCACCTACCTGTGCTAGTTTGATTATGTGAGAAGAAGAAGCTAATAGAGGTGCCAATAAGAAAATTGAATGAAATAGATATAGTCTGATTAAAATTGGCACTAGATGATGATGAAAGATATAAAATTATAGAGAAAGTGAAATACCATTAAAAAGACCTTGCTCTAAATGGTTTAACTGAAAATTTGGTTTTTGATAGATTCCAATGGTGTTAATTGATCAATGTGGCTGATCCAACCAGTGTGACTAGGCTTGGTTGTTGTATTTTTTATTTTAAGAGGTTTTTCAAATAATAGATATGCAAACTGTAGTTGGATATTTGTAGCCATATCTCCTTTAGTATCTCTCCTTGATTGACCAGCTTCTATGGTACTGAACTAATGAATTCTTTTTGGCATATAAGATGAATTTGGCATGGGAAATTTCTTTTGGACATGTAGACATCAAAGGATCTTATGCTTTATTCGTTTTTCATTCCCCGAGGGAAAATAGATCCTATGTTTCTAATCCTATTTCTATTTATGTGTCGATTTAGAAATGCATACAATATGGTGCTTCACAAATTTGGTGAGAAGCTTTACTCCGAACTGGTTGCGACCATGACTGCACATCTCAAAGATATAGCTCAATCTGTTGAGGCTGCTCAAGGAGGTTCTTTTTTGGAAGAATTGAACAGGAAATGGAATGAGCATAATAAGGCATTACAAATGATTAGAGACATACTGATGTACATGGATAGGACTTACATCCCAAGCACCCAGAAGACTCCTGTTCATGAACTTGGACTGAACCTGTGGAGAGAAAATGTCATTTATTCCAGCCAGATCAGGACTCGGCTATTGAATATGCTTCTGGAATTAGTACATAGTGAACGCACTGGGGAAGTTATTGATAGAGGGATAATGAGAAATATAACAAAGATGCTAATGGATTTAGGACCATCTGTTTATGGGCAAGAATTTGAGACCAATTTTCTTCAAGTTTCAGCTGAGTTCTACCGGGTAGAATCCCAGAAATTCATTGAGTGTTGTGATTGCGGTGATTATCTGAAGAAGGCTGAGAGGCGTCTGAATGAGGAAATGGATAGAGTGAGTCATTACTTGGATCCCAGGTCTGAAAAGAAGATTACTAGTGTGGTGGAGAAGGAGATGATTGAAAATCACATGCTTAGATTAATCCATATGGAGAATTCTGGCTTAGTACACATGCTTTGTGATGATAAATATGAAGATTTGGGTAGAATGTATAACTTATTCAGTCGTGTTACCGATGGTCTCTCAAAAATACGAGAAGTGATGACTTCACACATAAGAGAGTCTGGAAAACAGCTTGTTACTGATCCTGAAAGGTTGAAGGATCCGGTTGAATTTGTGCAGAGGCTCTTAGATGAGAAAGATAAATATGACAAGATTATAAACTTGGCATTTAACAATGACAAGTCTTTCCAGAATGCTTTGAATTCCTCGTTTGAATATTTCATTAACTTGAATCCTCGTTCTCCGGAGTTTATTTCACTATTTGTGGATGATAAACTTCGGAAAGGTCTGAAAGGGGTTAGTGAGGATGATGTAGAGGTTACTCTTGACAAAGTGATGATGCTATTCCGATACTTACAAGAAAAAGATGTTTTTGAGAAGTATTATAAACAGCATCTGGCAAAGCGGCTTTTGTCCGGAAAGACTGTTTCTGATGATGCAGAGAGAAGTCTCATAGTTAAGCTCAAGACAGAATGCGGTTACCAATTTACATCTAAATTAGAGGGAATGTTTACAGACATGAAAACGTCTCAGGACACAATGCAGGGCTTTTATGCCAGCCACCCTGAACTAGGTGACGGTCCTACACTTACTGTACAAGTTCTTACCACAGGGTCTTGGCCAACTCAGTCTAGTATTACATGCAACCTTCCAGCTGAAATGTCTGCACTTTGTGATAAGTTTAGGTCATATTACCTTGGCACTCATACTGGCAGGAGATTGTCCTGGCAAACTAACATGGGCACCGCAGACTTAAAAGCAACCTTTGGGAAGGGTCAGAAGCATGAGTTAAATGTCTCTACTTACCAAATGTGCGTCCTCATGCTGTTTAATAATGCTGATAGACTTAGCTACAAGGAGATTGAGCAATCAACTGAGATTCCGGCCTCAGATCTTAAGAGATGCCTGCAATCATTGGCTTTAGTTAAGGGAAGAAATGTCCTTAGAAAGGAGCCTATGAGTAAAGATGTTGGTGAGGATGATGCTTTCTTTGTTAACGACAAGTTCAGTAGCAAACTATACAAGGTAAAAATAGGAACTGTTGTTGCACAAAAGGAATCAGAACCTGAGAAACAGGAAACTCGGCAGAGAGTGGAGGAGGACAGGAAGCCCCAGATTGAAGCAGCAATAGTGAGGATCATGAAATCTAGGAAGCAACTTGATCATAACAATCTTATAGCTGAGGTTACAAAGCAGTTGCAATCGCGCTTCCTGGCAAATCCAACGGAGGTCAAGAAACGGATTGAGTCTCTCATTGAACGGGACTTTTTGGAGAGGGATGATAGTGACAGAAAGTTGTATCGATATCTTGCCTAGAATTGGTAAACTTGTTTCAGTTATCACAGTGATACAGGTATTGTTGTAACTTATGAACTAGATGAATTAAATTACCTTTGAATAGCCTCATTGATTTTAATGTATATTGATTTGTTTTCCCGTTCGTTGTGATGTTCCATCCAAATATATAGATTATCCTGGTAACATTTTCGTTCATAGCCGTGAGGTATAAAATTCTTCTATTCAAAATGTGTAAACTATAATTTTGATCACATCAATATAGTGAATAAGTGAAATTGATTCAAAAGGTGTAAAATGACTTCCTGTAAAAGTGTAAAACAATTGATATAAACTTAGTTCCTAGAATGACATTAAACCATTTTGCTCAATCTCACAATTTATACGTATCAATGATTTCAATGTCATTTTGTATGATTGAGAAACTAAATCGATGAATATAAATTGATCTCCCATAGTTTTTAGGAATCATCAAAATGTTAACTCGAACTTTGAGAAGCAAAATGGATGTGAACTCAAATCAAATTTTACATACGCGCTTTAATAATCTTTGTTATATCATGGCTAGCTTCACTTGAATGTGTATTAAGGTAATTGTTACTTTATGCCTTTGTCGAGTTTTTCTTTATTTTATTATGACTCCGTGTTTGAGTAGCATTAAGTCATGATAAAGAGTGAAAAATATCTAGGTTATTGTCTATAGGAGGAGGTGCTGGAAGCTACTCAATTACATCAACTCAGGATGCAAATCAAGTAGCCACTTGACTTTGGAATAACTTATAGGGGGCACAGTCATCATCTCGTCAACTTGACCCTGCTGTTCTTGATGGCATTGGTTTTTTACATTGAAGGAGGATCAAACCAACATTGGGGGTGATCTTGCTAGGTTCCTTAAACGCTGTCGTATTGTCAAGAAAGGCAAGAAGGTTTACATAACTGCAGCCCCTCAGTGCCCATTTCCTGATGCTTGGATAGGAAATGCTCTCACAACAGGTCTTTTTATTATGTTTGGGTTCAATTTTACAACCACCCTCCTTGCCAATACACATCTGGGGAAATTAGCAACCTTGAAGATGCATGGAAGCAGTGGATATCAAGTGTGTATCCCTGCTAACAAGATATTCCTGGGGCTACCAGCTTCCATGGAGGCAGCAGGCAGTGGTTTCATTCCTGCAACTAATCTTACTTCCAATGTGTTTCCAGCCATTAAAAGTTCTGCTAAATATGGTGGTGTTATGCTGTGGTCTAGGTATTATGATGCTCAAAGTGGGTATAGCTTCTCCATCAAGAGTCATTTGTAATGTCCGTACTCATTTACTAGTAGTATGTAATATGTAATATTTACTCGTTACTGGTGCATGTTCAAATATTTATGCCTATAATGTAATATGTTTCGTTCAAATGAGTATCTAAGAAAGTAGATTACATGTTAATAATATATAAGAAATCACTCCTCGTGAAACCCCGACTAACTAGAATAAGGGTTAAAGCAATCTTAATACGCAACCTTACTCTTGTATATTTGTAAAAAAATTATTTTCTGAATTCAAACCTAATAAAACATTTCAGCCACAAAGGAGCCATATTTGCATTTTTTTTTATAATGGTTTTATGTACACAAATTACTAACAAATTTTTAAGTCAGGCTTTTATCTGAATAAAAGGAATCTGACCAAAGTTTTGTTTACAGAGATTATCACCAGTCAAGAATATCACACATCTTCGTTTAGCCCTCAACGTATGCTAGAGAACTGCCATAGAGAGAGGTCAATATTTGGTCTAAAGAATGTGTGCATTATTTAGTAGTCGGGATTCCATTGGTTTTTAATTTATTCTATTTCTAGATCTGGTAGTCTACATTGTCTGCTAATGCCCTTGGCTTCGACATACAACTTCATAAAACTGAACAATAAGGTTAAGAGTAGCAATGAACATGAAATTTTCTGGTGTTAATATAGGAGCTTTGTATAATTTGGTAAAGTGCTAAATAAGTTTTCTTCCCGAAGTTTTGCTACTTCATTGGTTTTTTTCCGAAGCCAGAAATGCATGGATTCCTGCTATTCATAAGCTATGGACAAGAGTTCATACTACAGAATAAATAAGCATTTCTACACTCATTAAAGCAAGCTGTTCAATAGATCTGGAGAACTTTTCATGCAATAGTTTTTTTTTTATTCAAAAAGATGTAATTCATATAACGGCTATGCATAAAAGCAGTTAATTTATTTGGTTTGAGGACACGTTACAAAAAGAAAATTCCTCATTAACCAAAAACTTAATAAAATGAAAGGCATTTACTGTTTTTATGTCATGCCAGACCTGTAACTCGTTACATGTTACACAAATAAGAAAAAAAAAAAAAAAAAAAACTTATCTTACATGTTAGCAAAATCACCTCTTCCACCAAACTAAACTCAAAACACGAGGAAGCTGAACAAACTAAAACCTTGATCAACTTGCCTTTCCCTCATAAAGAACCTCCATTGAACCCCATAATGGAGTTAAAAATCGTTGGCCAAAATACAATTATGCACCCGCAATCATTCTTCAGCTGTGGCCACAAGAAGAATAAGAATCCACTGTGCTGCAAGTAATTGAATTTGTCTCTCTCTGATCCAGCTTAAAACATACATCAACGTTGAGGCTAGCCAAGCTGGAAGTGACCTCAAATATTTACCTTTGCCTTCAGTGTGCATCCCTTTACATATCACATATGTATAATCAGCAGCTTGGATTAGCAAGAAGATCAAGAGTGTGCTTGGATGGAAGGTAAAAATAGAGAGACTAAAAATTAAAAGGTTCTGAGTTTCATGGAATGAAAAGAAGGTACATCCCATTTTCCACCGTTTCTCAATTTTGTTGTACCAAGCAAGTGTCAAATGATTTTCATAACAAATTTTCAACTCTTTCAATTTCCATTTCCCCACTTTCACTTGTAATTAGCAGGCCCTAATTGGGATGCAAGTCTACATTGATATATAAAGGTATATGTTAGAATAGATATGATTAGATATGAATAGATTACTTCCTATCTGTAAATATTCTTTTTGGATTAGATATGGGCTTCTCATTTAAGCCCATTAGGGTCTCTATATATTATAACTCTTTGTATTAGATTAATACACAACATATTATTTCATATTCAAGTTAGTACCAAAGCTCTTTTGTTCTGGGGACCCTCGCTTCCGCTTAAAACCTTGTTTTCGCTTTAAAACCTAAGCCCACTGCTTAGGAGTCCTCTTTTCCTTGCCGTGCGTCCTTCCGGCAAGCCATCTAGGACTGTAAGCCCCTTCTGAGTAATTTCCGAAAGCGTCAGCACCTCCGACCGCCACCAGAACCACCGTCTGTCATTGTTCCGGTCGCCGGAGAAGTTTTCCGGCGAGTTTTCAGCCCAGACTACCTGCGGTCAAGACCGTCTCCTCCCGACGACCAGTTCTGTGGTGATCCGACCACCGTCGAGTCAGCCACGCCCGTCTCCTCTGCGCGTGGTGCTCACGCGCCACCTTCAACTGGCACGTGTGCATTATTCCGGTGGAGTTTTCCGGCCGTTCTTGGACAGAAATTTTCGCCTTCTTCTACTCTTTCCAGATCTGTGGTTGGTTCTTTGTGGGTCTCACTTTTTGTGGGCACCTCGTCTTGATTTGTGATTAGGTTAGTTTCTATTCACTTAGTTGTACATCCTTGTGATTTATTATAATGGCAGAATCGTCCCCTGTTCACTCGGAGATTAGTTCTCATTCTCGTCCTGCCAAAAGTTCTCCTAATGTCATCTCCACCAATGTTGGGCTCATTACCTCTTCAAAGCTGATGGGTTCTGTTAATTACAAGAATTGGGCCACTTTTGTTCGAGTTTGGTTCTTTGGACAGGGACATGGGAACCATCTCACGACTAAATCTACTGATATTGCTAAGGATGAAAAATCTGATTTGGAAAGGATTGACAACCAGCTTCTGAGTATCCTTTGGCAGTCTATTGATCCAGTCGTCTTGGATATTTTCTATTCTTTTCAAACCTGCAATGAAGTGTGGGAGGAAGCAAAACACCTCTACACTAATGATGTTCAGCAGCTATATTTCATCATGTCTCAGTTTATGGATCTGCGCAAATCATCTGACACTCAGATGGAGACATATGTTGGCAAAAGTCGACCTCTGATGCAGACATATTTAGATATGCTGCCCTACCCCACTGATGCTTCTGCATATCGGAAACAGGTGGAACGTCTCTTTATGGTTGCCACACTTTCTGGTCTTCCCGAAGAATATGATAATGTCCGGAATACTATCTTGACCAGTGGGGATCCTGATCTATCAATGATGTATCAGCATATTCTGAACCTTAATAAGAAATTTGCTCCTACATCATCTTCTGTTGATTCCACTGTTCTAGTTTCCCGTACTGACTTTCGCGAAAACATTGGAGGTAGTTGTGGTCATGGTAGAGGCCAGGGAGGACGTGGCCCAGGAGGACGTGGCCAACGATCTCGTTGTCATTATTGTCAGCAACTTGGTCATTATGAGGAACGTTGCTACACAAAGTATCCTCACCTGCGACCTTCTCATGCTGCTAATATAGCTCAATCGGATACTGCTTCAAATGGTATAGTCTTTCTCTCCTCTGAAGACTATGCAACGCTCCAGACCCTTCTCAGGAAGGCCTCTCCTCAGTCTCAGGCCCCTGCTTCATAAACTGGTAATCTCGTTGCTTTTGTTTCTCATTCTGCATCACTTGGTCCTTGGATATTTGACTCAAGTGCTACTGATCACCTCTGTGGTAAAAAGGAACTCTTTTCATCTCTTACATATTCTGATAATTTACCCTCTTTTACTCTTGCTGATGGCACTAAAGCTCCTGTTCATGGGATTGGGAAAATTTGTCCAACCTCCTCATTGACCTCGACATCAGTCTATTACATTCCTGATATCCCTTATAACTTAATCTCTGTTAGTAAATTGATCAACTCTCTTAATTGTATTGTTACCTTCTCAAACTATTCTGTTTCAGTGCAGGATCCGGGTACGGGGAAGACGATTGGAGTGGGCCGTGAGTCACGGGGTGTCGGGGTCTATTTTACCTGGTTGTGCTGAGTCCTTCAGTTGCTTGCTCTCTCACAGAATCTCCACAACTCATTCACAATCGCCTCGGTCATCCTAGTCTTTCAAAATTGCAGAAGATGGTTCCTCTTTTATCTGGTCTTCAGACTTTAGATTGTCATTCATGTCAGCAAGTTGAGTCAATAAACGAGCTGATGCTCCCTTTTCAATTATTCATTCAGATATTTGGGGTCCAAGTCGTAGTGTGTCTGTTTTAGGGTTTCGATATTTTGTTACCTTTATTGATGATTTTTCACGTTGTACTTGGATTTATTTAATGAAAAACTGTTCTGAGTTATTTTCTATTTATAAAAAAATTTATGCTGAAATTCAAACTCAATTTCGTGCTTCTATTCGTATTTTACGTAGTGATAATGCTAAGAAATATGTTTCTGTTGACTTTTCTAATTTCTTAGCCACACAAGGTACTTTACACAAAACTACTTGTCCTCACACTCCACAATAAAATGGAGTAGCTGAACGTAAAAATAGACATCTCATTGAGACTGCACAGACTCTTCTTATTCGCATGCATGTTCCTCTTCACTTCTAGGCCGATGCAGTCCTTACCTGTTGTTTTCTCATCAACCGTATGACTTCATCTGTGCTTAATAATGACATTCCTTATAACTTGTTGCTTCCAGATGTTCCCCTCTATCCTCTATCTCCACATGTCTTTGGCTGTACCTGTTTTGTCATGATCTCACTCCTGGTAAGGACAAGTTAACATCCAAAGCCTTTAAAAGTATTTTTCTTGGTTATTCTCGTCTTCAAAAGGGTTATCATTGTTATTCTCCCGATCTTAAGAGTTACTTTGTTTCCGCTGATGTCACTTTTCTTGATTAACAACCCTTTAATTCTATCCCATCTCAAGTGTCACAGGTTGATCATGTTCTTCCTGTTCCTTTTCTTGACTTGTCTTTACCAGCTGCAGGTACTTCTATTCCAGATGAGCAACTTAATGCTTCCATACCTGAGGATCGTCCACTTCTCACCTATCAGTGTCGTAAAACTGTACCTCCTGTCAACTTGACTCTTGCTGACTCATCGCCCACTGCAGTTGATTCTTCCCCTCCAGCTCCTTCACCAGAGGCTCTTCCCATTGCTCAAAGAAAAGGTACACGTACTACTTGTAACCCTTATCCTCTTTATACCTTTTTGAGCTATGACCGTCTTTCTCCTCCTCATTTCACCTTTGTTTCTAGTTTTTCTTCTGTTTCTATTCCTAAGACCACAGGTGAAGCACTTTCCCATCCAGGGTGGCGCCAAGCGATGCTTGATGAGATGACTGCACTTCATTCCAATGGCACTTGGGACCTCATTTCTACTCCTCCAGAAAAGTCTATAGTTGGTTGTCACTAGGTTTTTACTGTGAAAGTTGGACCTGATGGCCATATTGATCGTCTCAAGGCACGCCTAGTTGCAAATGGTTTTACTCAAATCTTCGGCCTTGATTATAGCGATACATTCTCTCTGGTCGCTAAGATGGCGTCAGTTCGCCTATTTCTTGCTCTTGCTGCTGTTCGTCACTGGCTACTCCTTCAACTTGACATCAAAAATGTCTTTCTTCATGGTGATTTACAAGTTTACATGGAGCAACCACCTGGTTTTGTTGCTCAGGGAGAGTATGGGAAGGTGTGCCGTCTTCACAAATCCTTATATGGTCTCAAGCAGTCTCCTCGGGCATGGTTCAGTCGCTTCAGTTCTGCTGTTCAGGCGTTTGGCTTAATTCGCAGTAAAGTTAACCATTCTGTTTTTTATAGGATCACATCTCCTGATAAGTGCATCTATTTGTTAGTCTATGTTGATGACACCATTCTCACCGGGAGTGATCAAGCTGGAATTCTTCGGTTAAAACAGTATTTATTCAATCAATTTCAAACAAAGGACCTCGGGAAACTGCGTTACTTCTTGGGAATTGAGGTGACACAATCTAGACAGGGCATTTCTATCTGTCAAAGGAAGTATGCCTTGGATATCCTAGAAGAGACTGGTATGTTGGGGTGTAAACCAATTGATACACCCATGGGTCCCAATGTCAAGTTATTGCCCAGACATGGGGAGCCGTTATCTGATCCTGGTCGTTATCGGAGGCTAATTGGGAAGCTCAATTATCTTACTGTTACTAGGCCAGACATTTCTTTCGCAGTTAATACAGCTAGTCAGTTCCTTGATTTCCCTTATGATTCTCATTGGGATGCTGCTGTGAGGATCCTCTGATACATCAAAGGAGCACCAGGAGAAAGTTTGTTGTATTCGGATCAGGGAAATACAGAAATTTGTGGTTATTCAGATGCTGATTGGGCAGGATCATCCTCAGACAGGCGCTCTACTTCTGGCTATTGTGTCTTCTTTGGAGGAAACTTAATTTCTTGGAAGAGCAAGAAACAACCTGTTGTTGCTCGATCTAGTGTAGAAGCTGAGTATCGTGCAATGACAATTACTACATGTGAGTTAATCTGGTTAAAGCAGCTCATTCAGGAGCTTCATCTTTGTGAACAGAAACAACTCATGACACTCATTTGTGATAATCAAGCTGCGTTACATATATCCTCTAATCCTATATTTCATGAGAGAACCAAACATATAGAGATTGATTGTCACTTCATTCGAGAAAAGATTCAGTCAGGAGAAATCAAGACAACTTTTGTCAACCCTAATGATCAACTAGCGGATGTCTTCACTAAAGCTCTTAGAGATCCTCGGGTTGAATACATTTGTAGCAAGCTTAGAGCTCACAATATATATGCACCAGCTTAAGGGCGAGTGTTAGAATAGATATGATTAGATGTGATTAGATATGATTAGATTTGAATAAATTACTTCCTATCTATAAATATTCTTTTTGGATTAGATTTAGGCTTTTCACTTAAGCCCATTAGGGTCTCTATATATTGTAACTCTTTGTATTAGATTAATACACAACATATTATTTCATATTCAAGTGTATCCAAGGAGGGCCTGTTCATATTCAAAATTCAAGCAACAGATACAACTTTAAATAAACCACTCCCCATTAAACCTTAAATAGCAAGGGTGGCGTAAGAGTAATACTTGTACACACTCTTGCCTTTACATATTTACAAAGAGGCTATTTACCGGATTCAAACCTAAAATCTTTCAGCCACTAAGGAGCAGTTTTACCATTCCCCTGAACACATTCAACTTTAAATGGCATTACAAAATTGATGATATAGTCTCTTTAGCCATATTTACTTGAGTGAGCTAACTCATCAAAGAAGACAGTTAGTAATACAATATAAAGAATAATAGAATCATCATATTCTTATGATGGCACTAAAAAAAAATCAAAATGAACCTAACAGTTTATGGTCAAGTGAGAACAAAAGGCACCTTAAAGAGCTGGAACTGATCAAGCAGTATCAGGCGGAGATGGAACTGCCCTGTGCCGGAATAGCTTCACTAATGCTCTGCGTTCGCAATCCTGCATATATTGATAATGAACATACTTTTTCAGTTGCTCTGACAATATGGATGCCTTTGAAGCAACAACCGCTAGAAAAGAAAAAAATAAGAATAGAACAAAAACTTTCAGCTAAATAAGAAAATGTCGCTCTTCCGTTTTGATTAATGAGAGGAAAGGAGAGGAAGAAGCCTGTCTGCATCACTTATGAAGGTGACACAACAATATGACCATTACGTACACCAGACTCCAAAAACCTATGGGACTTGCAAAGGCCCAAAATTAAGACAATCAAGACGTTTTACAAGTAACCATTTTTTCTAAATCAGTTTCTTTTTTTTCAACAGAAAGGTCACAGGTTCTAATCCAAGAAACAGACTCCGCATACAAAGTTCTTTTCACCCATACCCTTTAAAGTTGGGGTTTCATGGGCAGTTGTGAATTAGAAAAATAATTAAAAAATTACAAAAATTTATATTTATTCAAGGCGAAGGTAGATTGTTAAGTAGCAGTCAAGCAGGGCTTGTCCAATCCAAACAGAAAATGCCCCTTGAATAATAGGCCTTTCAATGGAGATCACAGAATCATGCAAAATAATTATTGAACAATATATATACACATGTAAAAACGAATTTTGAGTAAAAATTCACCTTGAACATGTATAGGTGGAACGGTTTCTCGGGATTCGTTCTCCTGAATTTCAGATAAGTATAAGCAAAGCTTAGTTGATCACGAGATGTAAAACGATCAACTTCATTGAACCAAAGACAAGAAAATAAATTTGACATTGGTGTATGTGCCCTGACTATGAAGGAACCTTCAGGAACATCTGCAATGTGAAAGACTTGACAATTAATTGTATTATGCCCAAGCAGACCCAACAAAAATTCCATAATGAACAAAGATGCAAAGGAGACGCACAACTTGGAAGAAGATTATTTGGGTTTGATGGATCAAACTTGGTGAGGCCATCAGATTGGTAAAAATGAAACTGTTCATCAATTGCTGTATGGTTGTACTTATTTAAGCGCTTATTTTGGAGTACCTCCTCCCATACACAGTGGCGATCATAGTGATTTGAAATGGCATATTCAGCCTTCCTCCGCCACAAAAAATATTCAATAATCAGCATAGGATCAGAATTGAGTCGCATCTTGCTGTCAAGCCAAATTGAATACCTACCAAGCAAGGATTTTCAAACAACATTAACATGAGGAATAGCAAGCCGAGAAACTCGGAAGCTAGAACAGATTGCAAGAACTACCTAGAATTTGGGAAGAGGCGATGTGATAAAAACTTCGGCACCTTGCCAGTTCTCCGCATGTCCTCATATGGCAAGTTTTTTACAATAACTATTTTCCATAGGCCAATGTACCCTCTATCATCAGGACTGTTTCCTTCTAATGAAAGTTTGGACAGTGTTTGATCATCCAAGAACATAACAAAACATACATTGTCCTTTGAATAATGACTGATCTGCAGCAAAGAGGTATATATAAAATTTGCTATATAATTAACATATGCTTTAAAAAGCCAACACATAATTCTATCAGCGAAATATCATAATCTCATATAGTCAAGGTTGATACTTAAGTTCCACTACTTCATATCATATAATATAGTAAATGTAATTGTTACAATATATTAAAATTATCTCGTAATATCTTGATTTTATCATAGAATTGTTGATAGTACATTAGATGATATCTTAGGAACATTTCCTTTATTTCTTTATATTTCACGATTTATTTCCTCATTTTATTAGGATTTGGAATTTAATATTAGTATAAATATGAATTAGTGTTTGTAGTTTACACCCCATCATCACACATCAAATCAATACCAATTTCATATTATTCCATCTTTATTCTCTCTTTTCTTCCTTCCATACCTAAATCCCTCTAATTTCAACATGGTTTCAAAGCCTAGTTCCATCCTCCGTAACCTGTCTCATCATTGTTTTGCACAAAGCAGCAAAAAATACCTTAAAAGAATTTAGAGAAATTACCAGTCTACTTGTAGGCCTCCGGAGAAAATCGGAGCTTCCAAAAATGCAAGAAGAAACCACAACCTTACAGTTGAACATGTATGCCTTATCTTTTTCATTTAAATCAAATCCAGTGCTTGGAGATCCCGGTGGCCCCTTGACAAGACCACAATGAAGTGTCTGGTTTTTCACATAAAATGTTTTTTCTCTTTCTTCTAGAGTCTGATGTCCTCCAAATCGAGGTTCAAATAAATCAGTTTTGAATGTCTTTTCTTCGTGGTCAATATACTCTAGGGAAAACCAAGTGAAGTTCATATAACTCTTGGGTTCAACAAGGCCATCAACTGATTCCAGAAATCCAACTTCACAAGGAAAATCTGAAGGATTGATGTTCCAGGAAATAAATGGAGGGAAAGAATCAAGTCAATACTAGAGTCAACTTAGTAAGGAACATATAAATCCAAATAATGCTGATATTTGATAAACAATGTTGATTTAGTCTACAAAATTCCAGCATTAAAAAGTTATTTAACTACCAACTTAAAAAGGTTTTCTTTTTCTTTTTCATGTAATTTTGGAAGCAACAGTTGCATATGAGATGATTATTAGTAAAACAAGGACCAGAAGCATAGTCACATTTTGCCAGCAAAACAAATACAATTCACATAATACAAAGAAACTATTTTGCTAGACTCCAACAAAACTACATCTGCCATTAACCTAGAAATGCTCCACTATCTGTATGACAACCTTTTCAAGGTCTTGACGTCTATGCTGCTCATTTACTGCTTCATAAACAGTGCAAATTATTCATCCCATGTTCAATGCTTCTACACTTTCTTTAACTAATGCTTTTTTTTTTCTGAAAGGGGTTTCTCAATAAATCTTATTTGTAATAAGAGAGATGGGAGGGGGATAAGCACAGAACTAAAGGTGAAGTTTGACTTCAAATTCATAAAACATAATCTAATGATAAATGAGGGGCAAGGCTATGACTCTTACGCTTCCGCCGCTTGCTTTTGGGTGTCTTTCCATCATCAGATACCAAAATATTTTCTTTGAAATGTAGATTGCGTTCATCTTGTAGATTGTGTGGTATTGAGAACCTAGATTCCATTTTAGCTGAAACGAAACCGAGAAACACAAGTGAAAATTCAGCAAGTTGGATTTTTCTGACACATGACTAACATTAGGAACTATTTGTATATAACCTTATAAAAACATTTGGAGAAAAGGCCCATGTCTCTGGCCTCACCTTGAAAAAACATTTTCAGGCCATAAACTGTTAAATAAATTGAAAATAGTGCGGTGAGAAGGAAAACCCCGCGTGAAAGTCTGTGCTTGGTAATCCGACTAAGCCTTCTACCACGACGTAAAACTCTAGAGCCATGAACACTTTTACCAAGAGAATTGAAAACTGCATCAATGATGCTTCTTCTCTCGGGGAACAAATCACCATTGTTTCTATGAAGAGCCATACCAGAGCACGTTCCAAGATTCAGACATAGACTACTAGTTCATCTGCCAAACAAAATAGTTTCCAACTTTTAAGTTTCACCAAAAAGGTAACTGGCAAAAAATGAATCACCACCCATGTTGCCAACTAATGATCTTGTGCAAACTAAACTCATACAACACAAATCCATGTAGCCATAAATAATTAGACACTTAGCTGTTAATGCATGCATTACATTTTACAGCCTACAATTTAAACCAATAATTGTCATAGGGAAGCATTCAGGTAAAATACCACTACCTCATAGCAAAATTTAAATCAAAAAATGAAAGTGATGCAATCAGTATCCCAAAAATCCCAATTACTCTGAACATATATCTTCTCATTCACTCAACACTAACATTCAATTATCCATTGAAATTGAAAGAGTCGAATGCTGGACATCATCATACACAAACAAAGAACCATACCAAAAAATAAAATACGTTCATTCCAACCCAATAATAGAAAAAAAGAAAGATAAAAAAGAGAGGAAATGTCAAGCTCCAAAGGAGAAATGAAAAAGATGGGTAAGCTACAACTTACAGGGATTAACCAAATCAATGATGCAGGACATGGAAGATCTTCCCAAAATGAGATCTTTTTGGGAGGAACAAAAATCAAACAACGACATGATCATTAAAAATGGATTCTTTGAGCAATTGGGTGTTCGAAAAGGGAGAAACATCTATCATGGGTGATGCACCGTCAGAACATAAAAGCAGGTGAAGTGGGGTTGCATGAATTATCAATCAAATATCACGATCCGAACTTTGATTATCGCAAAGTTTTCATTTCTTTCTATTTATTTTTTCTTTTTTCTGTTTCGTTTTCTCCCTTCTTTCCTCTTTTACAGAGCTTTATTTTTTTTGACACCGACAGTATAAAAAAGCGTTTTTTATGGCTGAGTGAGTGTTGTCTGTGATTCCTCGATCTATATATGGTAATGTGTGCTTCATCGGTTACTCATACGAGGATGCTTGGTCTCACTTTGTGTCTTCAGTTTTCACGTTGCGTTAATAACCATTATTATGTACATGGGTTTAATTACAATTATAGAATTTAATGTTTAGATAAAATTATCTTTTATATATACATAAAAATATGTAAAACATTAAATCCATAATTATATTGAGGAATTTGTCTTTTATAGGAATTTTTTTTAGTATTTCTAATATTTATAAAAAAGTAATTGGTCTAAATACATTTATTTTGCCCATTTATGATTTATATATGATTAATGCCTTGTAAATTTTTTATTTTTATTTTTAGTAAAGGAATGATTTGAGTTTTACTTTTTCTTCTTTTGTAAATTTAAATACATTTATGATACGTTGAAGTTTGACTTCCTATATTATTATGGAACTATCTTTTAAAAAATATATTGATAATTTAAATTTTTTATGACTAAAGTATTATAACGTTAGTTTTATTAAAAAAATTCTCACCAAATTATTTTTTTATTGATTTCTTTACTTTAATTATTCATACAATAAATATTATAATTTTTTAAAAAGTAAAGTTAAATGATAAAGTATTTAAAAAATTAAAGTGATGACACATTAATTGTTTTATAGATTAATTCAGTAATAAAAATAAAAAACTACATGATGATAAAAATATACTTATAACCTATTTTCGTTTACAATCTCTTACGATTATATCTTAATTGTCGATTTCAACCAATTTGACAGTTATAATTTATTGAAATTAATAATTAATTAATAAATATTACTCAATAAATTATGACCGTCATGTTGATAAAATCGATAGTCAAAATGTGGTTATAGGAGATTGTAAATAAAAATAGGTTATAAGTTAATCTTCCTCGAAATATTAATATTTAGCATAAAGAGGTTTAGTTTAGTATATAAATTTAAGGGTCTGTATTTTTAACATTTTATGGGGCCCACACTTTTTGAAGAAAAAATAAAAAATTAAGGCACGCAACACAAATCTCTATAACATTACACAATCAAGTTTTCTACAACATAGCTCTTATAAAACCCATAAATTTATTATTATTATTTTGCATAAATTATACCGCATCCTATCCCCAGCAGCACCAATTAATTTGGATTCTAGTCCGAAAGAATCATACAAGGGCATTAACACAATGGCATATCCAAAATTCTCAAAGTGAAGATACTGGTTAAACTATAATAATCCTTATCAATTGATCCTTGCATGTGCTTGATAATATTTATTTTTTTTGTTTTTTTATAAACATAAATTTATTATTTTAATTATAATAAGAAAGTTTAGTTTTGCATATATTGTTTCAAAAATTAGATGATAGATATATCATATTGATTAATTCAGCGGATTGAATTGATACTCAAATTAACTCAATTGACGCAATAAAAGATAATAAAACGAGACCTGATCTAGGAATGAAAGCATTTATTAGGTAACATGGGAGAAAGAGTTAAAAGACATGAATGCATTTTTTATGTTGAAATTGCAATTGTGCTGAAGTTTAAATTTTGTATTTATAAATATTAATAGCTTTTACATATTTAATACTTGTAAGGAAGATATATATACAAAATTTATAAATAATTGGATAATGTAAATTTTACCACTTACATTATCGATGGCTTATCAATTGGAGAATTCGGTCTCTTCTCGCTAAATTAAGACACTTGTACATGGATATACAAATAGAAGCACCATATTGACTTAATTTCGACTTATCTTCCAAAAACATTACTGTGGTACATGAATATACCAAAAGAATGACACATTGATCATATTGTCCCTTTTTTAATATAATATATTGAATGTCATATAGTCGAGATTTTTTTCCAAACTGTCACGCACCATAGTCGCTGAGATAGATGCTGATTTTCGACTACTTCAGCATTATGAAAGAATTTCGAAGTTTTTTTTTGACTCTTTGGCATTTAGATATATTATATTGAAAAAAGGGGCAGTATAATGTCGCTATATTGATGTATTGCGTTGTATACTGAAAAAAAAAAACTTTTAATAGCTCTTATATATATAAAAAAAATTTATAGCAACATTTTTTCATATGATTCTATTTTGGATTTTTTTTTACCTCCGTATTGTAGTGTAAATATGTTTGCTGCAATTTTTTCCATATATAACGATAACAGAAATGAGAAACCCAAAAAAAATTGCATCTTGAATGATGAGAGAGTATAATATAATATAATCTCCTCCAAAGAGAGTATAATATAATTTTTTTATATTATACTCTTTTTGGAGGAGATTAATATAAAAAAAGAATTTATATTATATTCTCTTTGGAGGAGATTAATATAAAAAAAAGAATTTATATTATACTCTCTTTGGAGGAGATTATTAGGAAGGTTTATGCCTATGAATTCCATGTCAAATGTTATTATCACAATTTTTTTTGTAAGTTTAATTTCACATATTTCTTTTCAAGTTATCAAATTCAATTAATTTTTAAAAAAAACTTTAAGTAAAATCAATCATTTTTTTTCCATTCAAATCTTAAACAAACTACGGCAGGCCTCACATCCATGCTTCAATCATAATAATTTGTTTTATAATATTCATAGGGTAGCATCAACTTATACTAATTAATGTAAATTTAACAAGTCTTACACATATTAATGTATCAAAAGAAAATAACATCTAGTCTTTGAAGTTTGAACTGATTGCTCGAGCTGGATCTCGATAATAATAGGAGAGGAAATTCCGTAAATATCACATATTAAGAGAGAATCTATAAAGCAGTAAAAGATAACCTATACTAATGCTAATAAAACTAAAAACGATGGTCTATACCAACAAATAGAAAATAAATAAAAGAAAAAAATAAGAGAAGATAAAATTATTTTTAGTAACTCAAAAATTATGTCGTTTTGAAGATTGAGAGAATTAATAAAGGATATTTTAGGAATTCTATTTATTTCCTTGTATAAATTTTACTAAAACACCATTCATTAATTCTCTCATTCGCCAAAAAAAAAAAACAATTTTGAAATTATTGCGATAAACCCATAAATATAATTTGATTTTACATAAAAAGCAATTACCCCTACTAAACAAAAGATATTAATCCTCTAAAAAATACCAGCACTATCGTGGAATAGTTTTCTATAGAGCTCAGCCAATAACTTCCTAGGAAGTTGATGAACCTCTTCTTCTTCCCACTTTTGGTTCTTCTTGGTGTGCATCTTCTGCTCTTTGTAGCTTTTTCTCTGCTTCCATTAAAGTTTCTTTCATCATTCTCACCCGTTCCTTTTCAATATTATTTCTCTTGCACTCGACACCATGTTCATCATATTCAATTATACCAAGATATTCAAAATCATCATATTCATTAATATCTTTAGCATAATCACTGGCATGCAATAATAGTTTTCGATAGAGCTCAGCAGATTCTATTGCAGATGATAGTTTTCCAACTAGTTCAACCTTTTCTTCTTCCCACTTTCTTCGATCTTCTTGATGTGCATCTTTGCTCTCTGTAGCCTTTTCTCTATTTCTATTACATTATCTTTCATTATTCTCAACCATTCATTCTTCAGCTTCTCAAATTTCTCACAACCTTCTTCTTCACCCGAATCATAATCATCGCTATCATTGTCACCCTGCCATTAACAATATAAAAATAATCTTGATAACACAACAATATAAAAAAATAAAATAATCCCCTTACAGAAAAATTTCACAATACCTGATTGTGAGAAATCTTTTTGTCTATTAATAAAGGAAGTGATATAAATATATACAAAATTTTCACATAACTAAGTCAAATGAGTTTTTTTTTTTTATAAATAAAAAATATTTCTATAGGAGACGATCTTATTCAAGGCGAGAATATTTAACTCACGAAAGAACTAGCTATTCCACGAACCTCTTACTCTTCTACACACCAATGGAATAATCATACTTCTATACTTCATCACTAACAATTTGTTTGTCCTTAGTAAACTAAAAAGTTCTTCGTGTGTGTGAAAATCAAACCTCATGTAGAAAGTGCTTTATATTGTATACAATTTCAATGATCCATAAAGCCCAAAAAATATTAGAAGTTTGAACTCACCGATTTTATTAAGGCACTTATCACAAAATATAAAAGTGCGTCAAAATCAAAATTAATAAAACATAAATGAAATTAAAGCAAATAAAAGATAAATAACCCCTCTCACTCTCTCTATGTATATATATAACCAAAAATGGCAAATTCAGTGTAAGAAATCCCTCTACTTCGCAAGGGTAGAGATGATGGTCGGTTATAAATAACCTTAGCCTTGCATTTTTATCTAGACTCCCGTCCAATCTTCACATAGAAGCAACTTTACCATTGTCTCAAGAATATATATATATATATATATATATATATATATATATATATATATATATATATTATGCTTGTAAATGAGCAAGTCCTTACATGTGGAGAGCAAAGAAACATTATGTCTAATAGGCCAAAGATGCACTTGGCAAAAGCCGCATAAAACACGTACAATGGCCAAATAAAAGAAAACGAAAGTAAAATGACGCGTTGATTCTAAAAAATGTTAGATTTCGACACGTTAGGACACGTTTTGATATTAAATAATATTTTTAATTTATGTAGTATATATTATATTTAATATTCAATAATTTAACAAAAAAATGAATCTAAACCTATAATATTCATAAATTTTGCAAAGAAACATAACATATCCCAAATATTTATATTAAACTCAATAAAATGATAATCGTAATCCAACGAATCTAATAGTTGGAACTAAAAACTCAACGCAACAACATTTGAACCTTTTTTTGAATTTCTATAATGCGTATTGGAGTGTCGGGGAGTGTCGGAGTAAAACACACGACACGTCAATGGCCACCACAGCAAATGAAGCTGATATGGGTTATCTTCTCGCTTAGGGGATGTCTCCTTCCACGAAACATAGAAAAGTAAAAAGGTAAAAATTATAATTTAGCACCCCCTAAATAAAAAATTAAATACTCAATACAAAGTAATAACAAACCATCTAAATGCAAACAAATAATAAGGAACATGTATGGTATGATTATTTTTGTGTTTTACCTTTTTTTTATTTTTTATCCTGTACAATTTTTTTTTTTTTTTGCTTTATTCTAATCAGTTATGTTATATATTCTTACTCCTATTATTTTAAAAAAGAAAGACTTCTAAACTTAATCACAAAAATGATTAGTTGACCTATTATGTGTTTCTAATATGAGTGAAATTCACGCCACTTATATTTTATTAATAACTTTTTTTTGTGGTTGTAGTTATTGATATTATTTCTTTTGAAAAAATGGAGTAGTGTTTTACGTTTACCTTTATTTAAAAAATTTATTTTAACATAGAGCTACAGTTGCTATTGGTAATAGAATTGAGTTGTTTATTAGTGTTATTTGTATTTTATTTCACAACAAGAATGTGAATTTTGGTTATTAATTAGTGAAAACTGTTAAAGAGAAAAATCCATTAACAACTTCTTTTTTTTGTATTTTTAAATTTTTTAAAATATCTAACACTAATTAAATGATTTATGTGGATCCAATGTCATTTAAATGATTTAGACATTTGTCGCTGATTATTCCACGTTTCTTTTTAATTGTGAAGTTTGTTGTCCCTTTATGTTAACGTTCTTCAAAGGTCACGGCTAAGGGTATAAATGGGCCAAATTAAGTCAAACTTTGGCTTTGATAGCCTAAGCCTATGTAAAATATTTGGAACCTATACTGACCTATCAGCCTATTAAATACTTGATTTATGGCTTGCCATATTACAAAAAAATAAAAAGATCGAATACTACTTGTAAGGCCTACCAAGTTGCAAACTAAAGTTTGTAGGCCCAAATCAAATTAAAATATAAAAAATAAAAAATAAAAAATAAATTATTCACAAAAACCACATGAAATCAATTTTCATTAACATCACATGAAATAAGCTTTCATTAACATCATATGAAATAATGTTATCAAAGATCACATGAAAATGTGCATAAAAATCACATGGAAATTTCATATATGTATATATAATTTGCACTTTTTTTACTAATTTTATTTTATATTCTAAATTTTAAATAAATAACCATTATTTGTTAAAATAACATCGATCATATTACTTTAAAAAATTTAAGTAAAATTTTTCCCTAATAAATTTGTGTAATAATGAATTATTTTTTATAATTGATATGTCAGATTTTTTTGCCCCGACTAAAATAAAACCCTTGCTCCGCCACTGATGCCATCCATTATGCGGCGTAACAATAATGTCATTTTCTCGTCCCGCTATTTATTTTTCAGGCACTTGTCGCAACCACGAGTTTCCTTGGCAGTTTCTCGATCCATTATGCACCTTGAGTTTCTGTATGTTATTATGTGGCAAACATAAAAGGCTCTATGCCTTTGCTATGGTTTGGTTTTCTTATTTAAGTATTAATACGAGGAAGGATATATTTGCCATCAAAAAGATTTATAACCTTTATGACTAACCTAATCAACGTTGATTTCCGCAAATTTAACGGTTGTAATTTATTAGAAACTATTAAATCGCATTTATTAATAATTATTAATTCCTAATAAATTATAACCGTCAGAATTTAGGAAATCAATAGTGATTAGGTTGATTGTAAATGTGATAAACTTTTTTGGTGGCAAGTATATCCTATCCCTTTAAATATATATATGGTTGTTGAAGATAATATTTTTTATCTTGTCCTCCAATTTGAAATTTCTAAAGATGAGTGTTCACTTCTCGAAACAAACTAATCTTTACACATGAGATTACTCATTCTCGTAAATAACCAATCTTCATCTTTTATCATTTTGATCCTTGTCAAATGATAATGAATAAGGAAACTTATCATTAAAACAAGAAGGGTTATATTACATCCGTTCGTCGATGAAAAGACACACCCTTTCATTACTAAACTTCTTATTCATAACCAATAGATTGTCTACACATATATATATATATATATATATATATATATTCCAACAATAACTTCTCATCATCAACACGAGATTAATTGCGCCTTTGTTTTTATCATATTTTTTGTTTTGTTTTTATATTTTATTTTACATTAAAGTTTTCTACCACATACAATACATTTTTCATCTTTTTTTATGCGTCTCCTCTCAGAACATTAATTTTTTTCTTTCCCTTTTTTCTCTATTATTATTTCTCCTTTTTCCAATTTTACACCTCCGAATTACCTACCACAATAAATTCTCTCATAACAGAGGTACAAATTCAAACATTGAAACTCAAAAGTTACACCGTGGTGGTGTTGGTCTGTCTCCAACCAATAACCATCTCCCTCCACGATTACGAGTCAAGCGTTGCAAGAAATTACCAGAGTGAGTAGAAGGAAAGGAACACTCACACAAGTACAAACGAAGAAGTCATGGAGAATGTTCCAAACCTACCTCAAGAATTGTTGGAGGATATCCTTATCAGGCTTCCATACAAATCGTTGGTTCGCTTCAAGTGTGTCTGCAAGCACTGGTATGCTCTTTTTCATTACCCTCTTTTCTTGTCTCGTCACCTCTCAAACTTTATCCAAAACCACAACTCTGGCCATAGCGTGCTTCTCAGGCTTTCCTTCCCCACTTTATTCGGAGATGGCTTGGAAAATTATAAACTATTTTCCTTGTCTGCAACTGATTCTGATTTTTCAGCTGTTCAAACCTTAATTCCCAAATTCAATATGCTTTCAACCAAGTTCCAAATTTGTGGTCACTTTAATGGTATATTGTGTTTGTCTATTGATTATTGGCCACACAGTAAGGAGGTTCTTTTGTATAATCCCGCAACTAGAGAATTTAGATGTCTTCCTGATAATGTTTTGCGTTTGAAACCCTCATCAGTAGCTTTAGCTGTTGGAATGGGGTATGATCCAATCACTGATGATTATAAGGTTCTGAGGATTTGGAGAGTGGATGCATTTGATAATGGTGGTGTGTTTCTTGGTCATACGAATCGGGTTGAGGAATATGCTTTGAGTACTGATTCATGGACATTGCTGAATGATACCAATGCAAGGAATTTTGCTTTTGAGACTGATTGTTTTGCAATGTACTTTAAAAGAACTTATTATTGGTGGGCGTTCAGCCGGGAAGACAAGTCCTCAATAATCGTGGCTTTTGATATGGAGGATGAGGTTTTCCAAAGGGTACTAATGCCACCCCATATTGATATTAGTGAACCTGATGGTAGATCTCTAGCTGTCTGGAATGACTCCATCTCACTAATTTGCTGTACTTATCATGATCTTACAACATCCATTGACATATGGGTGATGGATTTAGTTGGCGCGGAGGGTTCTTGGACCCTAGTGCGAAGTATAAAACATCTTAGAGAAGAGCCTAAACCATTAGTTTTCTGGAAAGGTAATGAGCTTCTTATGGAGATGTCTTGTGGAAAGATAGAGTCCTATAATGTTGATACTGAAGAAATTAAGGATGTCATGATTAAGGGTTATACAGTTCAACATTCATCTCAAGCTGTGAATTATGTGGCAAGTACAGTTTCATTGAAGGGTGGAGGAAATTACCTTATCTGATGCACCTGTTTCTCAGTTCTTTCTAATGCAAGGTTCCCAGTACAGCTTTCATTTCTTTAGAAACCTTACTGACTGAGTGGTTTATGATTTGGTTTCTATGCTGGGCAATATTGAACTCATTTCACTTTTCTCATGTTTATTGATGTTGTAATGTTGATTGTTGCTGTGTGTTGCAAAAAAGAGCTAGCGGATCTAGCAGTCAGCTTTTAGAGTTGAAGTTAACTTGGTGCTGTGGAGTAAATTTTTTATTTATTTTTGGGAACTACCAGAATTCTTCTTTCATATTAGAGGTTCTTGTGTTAATAAGTAGCATAAGCTTCTGTGAAATTACGTTCTTTTAGCTGGAATGGTTTGTATTTGGAATTTTGGATTCAACAGAATGCTAGAGTGCCGCTAGCCAGAGGGTTTTACCTGAACATCTTATTTGGGTTGAGCTTGTTTTTCTTACCTCTTTGTGGGGCTGAGCTAATGTGTCTATTAGCGGGTTTTGTTGGCAGATATGCAAAAGAACTAGAAACTGGAAAATCTTTCTGAGCTGATGTTCTTCACTTTTTTGCTTTGTCCTCCGAGTAATTTTTCTTTCCGTCTGAGAATTGTTCCTGATAGCCTCTGGTTTGTATCTAACATATACTTCTTTTATTAGAAAAGAGAGGAAATTAGCAAGTGATGATCAGCTTACGGATTTTTGCAGGAATTTTGTCTCGAATTTGCATGAGACCGCATCCATATATTCCAGACTTTAAAGTCAATATTGTCCTGTTTAAAAGAGTTTTCCAAAACAGTCTCTTCCTATTCAGGCATATATATCATGGACAAAATGTTTTTCATTTTAAATGACACAACTTATATCATTTCACCTTCACAAAGAGCTGGGATCCACACCTTTTTTTTTGTCCACTCTCTCCCCTCTTATCTATTTTTTCTCTAATTTAAAATGACACAACTTTCCATCATTAAAATGACACACATTTTTCCCATATATCTCATGGGAAATAGTTTTCTCATTTTACATGAGAAAATCTTCTCATGCTACACTCACAATACATGAGTGGGTCCCATCTTCCTTTTTTTGTCTTCTCACCTTTTTGTGGACCCCACTCATATATTGTGTGTAGCATGAGAAAATCTTCTCACGTAAAATGAGAAAATTAATTCTCATATCATATTTTACTTAGCTGCTTGGTTTTCTTTCATCCGTTGTTTCATTAAATCCATCCATTCATCCTTACATTTAGTTCTGCAACTTAATTATAGAGAAAGAAGGATCAAGAGCGAAAGCATTTTGATTGTGAATATAAGGCTCTGTTTGATTATGTTTCAGTTTTTTTGTTCTTAAAACAATTTTGTAGAATTGTTTATAAGAATTGTTTTTCAGAATAAAAGAAGGAAAAAATCTGCTTGATAAAATTGTTTTTATAAGAGTTTTAAAATTTTAAAAACAAAAAAATTTGCTTGATAATTTTGTTTTGAAAACACATTTTCAAAGTTAGAAAACAGAAAACTCGTTTGATTATTTTCTTCATTTTGTAATTTTGCCCACTTAAAATACCCAAAAGCTGGGGTCCAATCATTCGTGAATCTCTTCAGAATCTACACAACCAAAAATCTTGATCCCTGAAAACCATGTCCGTCGAGTGTTTAAGCGACTTTCTTAAGAGAAGAATGTTTTTCCTTTACAAGGCTGATTGTTTAGATATAATTGAAAACTTAGATATATTGCAAAAACTAGTTTCAAACGAACAAGAATTATTTTCCTTCTTTCTTCCTGAATATTGATTGAAGAGGATAATGATAACAGGAGAGAGATGTAGGGGTTGAGAGGAAAGTTAGAGTTGCAATGAAGAAGAAGGGGAAAAATTGAAATAGTAAATGATTTAGAATAATATGTTGATATTTACCCTATTGCCATTAATGAAAACAATGTTCTCCGTGTTTTTGTAATTCTCAAAACGAAAAACACGAAAACCAAAACAAAAACATGTCTAAGGTGTTCTGAGATTTTTGTTCTAAAAACTGAAAACCAGTGATTGTTTTTAAAACTATTTTTAGGAAACACTCTTATCAAACAAATTTTTTTGCTTTTTAATTTTCAAAACAAAAAAACTGTAACAAACCCTAAGTCGCTGATCTCTTACATCTATGTGATAGGCTATGCACTATCCGTAATACAATGTTGAAGAGCTATATTCAGCTAATTAGAAGAAAAAAAATGAAATAAATAGGGCAGCTAATGTGTATACTATTCCTGCATTTCCCTTCAAATTAGATCACACATGTCATGTGAACCAATGTTACAGATCAAGCCAATTCAAGGACATCTAAGAAACAAAGTAAATAATTTGCTATTTGAGTTGACAAAGCCAACAGTAACGCACCTTGACAGAAAATTGTAATCAATCAGTGTTCTCATGAAAATTTGGATTGGATTGTATGCAATATAAAATACCGCTTGATTATTGTAAATCAGCTTCTTTTGCTTTTACTTCTCCAAACTTTGATTCTTGAAGCAGTTTTTCATAATGTAATCCCAAAACGAGAGAAAGAGGGAGGGGGGAGAGAGAGAGATGAGAATGGATTTTTTTTTTTTTAAAAAAAAGATAATATAATGTTGTTTTATTTCAAGGGTTGTATTACTCTCCTTTAAAGGAGAGCAATTGTTTTTTTTTTGTAAAGACATCGATTTCAGTGCTGTTTTTGGACAAAAAGTAGGTCCCACCAAGAATTGTATCTATAACATAAGAGGATTACTTTCCTATTACATGAAAGTAATATAACCCTTCTTGTTTTAATGATAAGTTTCCTTATTTTATATGTTATTGTGATAATAACATAAGTCGATCTGTAACCGGCTCTTCGGTAAATGTTAATGAATTTCTTTTACCTATGCTGACAAAGATGTTATGGTTTCAGTTACGATGATTACAAGATTATCATTCACTTTCTAGATTCGATTATTACAAGATTATCATTCACATTTAAGATTCAATGATTAAAAGATGGGAAAAGTGTGTGTTATTTTAGGCTTTGTTTGGGAGTTTGGAGGGGAGGGAGGGGAAGGGAAGGAACGAAATTGGAGGGTATTCCCTCCCCTTGTTTGGGAGTTAAAAAAATGGTAAGGGAGGAAAATGGAGGATCAATGAGATATTTTTATCATTTTACCCTTTTTAAAAAATTAATATAATTATTATATTTTAATGATTCTTATTTATTTAATTTTCATATTTTAATGCTAAGGGTAGATAAGTAATTCTTAATATTTTCCCCTTAAACCCCCCAATTTGGGGGAACTTTAATTTTAAGAAGGAGGAGGATTTTGGAAGGTTTATCAAAATTCCCCAATTCCCTTCCCCCATTTTTTTAAACTCTCAAACAAGGGAAGGGCTTACTAAACCCCTCCCCTCCCCTTCCTTCCCCTCCAAAAACTAACTCCCAAACAAAGCCTTAAAGGATGCAAAATTGTGTCATTTAAGAGAGAGAAAGAGATAGATAAAGAAAGAAAGAGTTCACAAGAAGTTATATTATTTAAAAAGATAAACTCTTTTCCCTTAAAAGATTATTAGAAACATTTGCGACTGGACTATTATGTACTTAGTTCTCAATTGGAGAATTCGATCTCTTCTCGCTAAATTAACACACTTATACATGGATATACAAATAGAAGCACCATATTAACTTAATTTCGACTTAGCTTCCAAAAATCACTATGATGTGGTCCCGGCAAGATGCTGATTTTTTATATATATATATATATATATATATATATATATATATATATATGAGTATTGACCGGGGAAAAAAATGCATCTTGAATGATGAGAGAGTATGATATAATATAATCTCCTCCAAGTAAAGTATAATATAATTTAATATCTATTTGGAAGGTTTATGCCTATAAATTCCATGTCACGTGTTATTATCACAATTTTTTTATAAGTTTATATTTTTCACATATTTCTTCTCAATTTATCTAAATCAATTAAATTTTTTAAAAACGTTAAATAAAATCAATCATTTATTTCATCCAAATCTTAAGCAAATTACGGCTGCCTTCCCATCCATGCTTCAATCATAATAATTTGTTTAATAATATTCATAGGGTAGCATCCACTTATACTAATTAATGTAAATTTAACAAGTCTTACATATATTAATGTATCAAAAGAAAATTACATCCAGTCTTTGAACTGATTGGTCGAGCTGGATTTCGATAATAATGGGAGAGGAAATTCCGTGAATATCACATTTTAAGAGAGAATCTATAAAGCAGTAAAAGCTACCTTATACTAATGATAATAAAACTAAAAATGATGATCTATACCAACAAATAGAAAATAAATAAAAAAAATTATTTCTCCTAAAACATGAGATAAGATTATCTTTATTAACCTAAAAATTATGCCGTTTTGGGGATTAAGAGACTTAATAAATGATATTTTAGAAATTTTATTTATTTCTTTATTATATGAATTTTACTAAAACACCCTTCATTAATTCTCGACCATGAAAAGACGTAATTTTGAAATTAATGTGATAAACCCAATAATAAAATTTGGTTTTACATAAAAAGCAATTACTCCTACGAAACAAAAGATATTAATCCTCTAAAAAATACCAGCACTCTCGTGGAATAGTTTTCTACAGAGCTCAGCCAATAACTCTTCCGAGGAAGTTGATGAACCTCCTCTTCTTCCCACTTTTGGTTCTTCTTGTGTACATCTTCTGCTCTTTGTAGCTTTTTCTGTGCTTCCATTAAAGTTTCTTTCATCATTCTCACCCATTCTTTCTCAATATTATTTCTCTTTCGCTCGACACCATGTTCATCATATTCAATTATACCAAGGTATTCAAAATCATCATATTCATTAATATCATTAGCATAATCACTGGCATGCAATAATAGTTTTCCATAGAGCTCAGCCGATTCTATTACAGAAAATAGTTTTCCAACTAGTTCAACCTTTTCTTCTTTCCACTTTCTTCGGTCTTCTTCATGTGCATCTTCTGCTCTCTGTAGCCTTTTCTCTGTTTCTATTACAATATCTTTCATTATTCTCAGCCATTCATTCTTTGGCTTATCAAATTTCTCACAATCTTCTTCTTCACCCGAATCATAATCATCGCTATCATTGTCACCCTGCCAATAACAATATAAAAATAAAACAAAGTATTTACCGTTTTAAATGATATAACTTATGCATTTTTACTCTCATAAAGAAGTGGAATCCACACTTTTATGTTTTTTTTTTTGTCCACTTTCTCATTCCATAATCTATCTCTTTATCTCATTTAATTATTCCTGCAAAGCCGACTTTGGATTCGGTTAAAAAACCTTTACCCTCTAATCCACAAAAGGGGATTAGTCTCATCACAAAAGGATGTGGATATCCTTGAATTTACACAAAAAAAAATAAACAAATCAAGGTTAAAGCTGTAATTTAAATTTACAAAAACTCAATGACGGTGAAGCATTTTAAATTTACATAAAAGAACTATATTATATATCTTATAAGATTAAAAAAGATGAATAATGGATTTATATCAATGTGAGCATTTAAAAGATTTCGCAAAGTTTCTATCAAAAAAATAAAATAACATGAAATAAAATAAAGTTCCCAAAGTAAGGTGTAATTAAATACTGAATAATCAGAGGGAAAAAGAAAACGATGTCGTATAAAACTCTAACAAAGAGCACTGAAAAAAGGGATGTAGCAAGAGCCGTGCAAGGAAGATAACAATGGCGACGGAGCTGGAAGAACTTGTGAGCTTTCTGTCTTGTCCATCACCACCGGTAGGTTTTCTTCGTTTCCGGTCACTATTCAATTTCTGATGTCATTTTTCTGGAGTCGTTTCATACGTGTTGCGTTGTCGTTTCATGTAACAGATTGCAAAGGCTGCTGTTGATATAGTTCGCGGATTAACTGGTTCCGTGGAGGGCTTGGAGTCTCTCTCCAACTACGCAAACTCTGTGCTTCCTGCGTTATCGAGACTCTTAACGGCTCCCAAGGTCTGTTAGGGTTATCATCATTTTTATTTCTATTTTTTAATTTCTCGAATTGCGCGTTGAAAAGAATTAGAGTTTACGATGCGCGGTGTCGTTTCAGGAAGTTTCGGAAGCTGCTGCTGAAGCTCTAGTAAATCTCTCGCAAGATTCGAATCTCGCGGCTGAGATGGTTCGGATGGGAATGGTTAAAACGGCAATGGATGTTTTGTACAAGCAAGAGTGTAGCATTACTCGTTTGCTTGTTATGCTTTTGGTTAATCTCACTCAACTTGATGCTGGTACTGCTTCCTTGCTTCAGGTGTGTTTGTGTGTGTATGCGTCTCTTTATTTTTATTTTTATTTTTGTAAATTATGTGCAATGGCATCTAATTAAATTGGGGAAAAATTATAATTTGAAAATTGTAGAAACAGTATGTGATGATTGTGGTAGGAGGATAAAAGCGGGAAAAAGGGTGTTATACGTAGGGGTGTGCATAATAACAAAAAAAATTGGGTGAAACCATGAACCGAACCGAACTGCCCCTTAAATTTTTTTAAAAAAACAGTTCATGAACCGAACCGGTTTTTAAAGAACTAGTTCACGAACCAAACCAGTTTTTAGAACCGGTTTAAGAACCGAACTGAACCAAACCATTTTCAAACCGAACCAAATTATTTTTTATAACTCTATTTTTTAAATTTTAATTTTTTTTTCTTTTCAAAGGAGGTTGCAATGGCATCTAATTAAATTGGGGAACCAAATTACTTCCGAATTGAAAATTGTAGAAACAGTATTTAAGCCAATTCGGTTCGGTTTTTTCAAAAAATCCGGTTCGGTTCGACCCATGCACATCCTTAGTTATACGTTATGGGAATTTACGAAATTGAAGTAGGTAGATGTGGTGATGCTATTTATAGTTGTTGGAAGAATGTGTAGTTCATTTTTCTGTTGCTCGTTGTGTGGATTTGTTAATTGGTGATTCTCTTCTGGTTGGTCAGACTGAAGAAGACAAGGTGCATGGATTATATGTTATGAAGCTTGTTAGATCGTTTTGTAGAACCACCCATGAAACTAATGGTGCGTCCTTCTGAACTCAGTATATCTACGCTTAATTCTTTTGCATACATTTTTGAATTTTTGCAATTATTATATTTTATTTTATTTCATTTTTCATGTGTTACTAGAAGTAGTTTTTTTTAATTACCTCATGTGTCTGTACTCTATAGACTGCTGATTTCAGCCTGTTGGGTCTCTTGAAATGTTATTGATTCTGAACAGTTTTCTCTAGGGTGAGGCACCGATATTGGAGAGTTCAGATTCAAAGTTATGGTTTGTTTTGAAATAAATAGATAATTAACAAAGGGAAACATAGAACTTGGCTGTTCAACAGTTTGGGAATAGTAAACTCGACTTTTTTATTGTGGAAAAATTTCTTCACCTTTCAGGTGGCTGTTGTGATTGTTGATAATTGTTCACTAATTTTCATGCTGATTCCGTGAAAGTTTTCCTTTCCCCAACATTTACCAGATGATCCTTTTGAACATGTTGGTTCAATACTTGTTAACATCTCAAAGCAGCGGGCAGGGAGGGAGCTTCTACTTGACCCTAAACGGGGTCTCTTAAAGCAAATAATCAGACAGTTTGATTCGAACAGTTCATTGAGAAAGAAAGGGGTATGTGCAAGAACTGCACCCTAAATGCTTTCTGTTTCCCATCCTTGCATAATGTTTGAGTAGTTTATTTTTAATTTTACAGTGGGTATTTTGAAGTATGTTGAATTCAATTTAATCTTATCCTTGCATAATGTTTGAATACTTTCAATTACTAAATGCCAGGCCAACATGGGTGTCTTTTTCTAGTCAATTTTTTATAGCCTGTAACTTCGCTCAGCTGAAAAATTATTGCAATATTTGATTGCTTGCAGGTCTCTGGAACTATTCGCAACTGTTGCTTTGAAGCTGAGAGTCAGCTACAAAATCTGCTTTTGGTATCAGAGTTTCTCTGGCCTGCATTACTTCTTCCAGTAGCTGGAAACAAGGTTACTTGCTGTACCTTTTCTGACCTCAAAGCATTGATCTTCTGCCTATTGAGGAATAGATTTCCTCCAACCCTACTTAAAAGATTTTTAACAACTCAAGAAAATGAAGCTTAACCTGATAGGACATAGGACACAAGAATGAAAGATGTGGAGACAAAGCAGCTAGTTAGAGTTACATAATTAAGTAGGTGTTTAAGAGTAGTTAGTTAGAGAATCAGGTAGGTGGTTAGTTTAAATAGTTGAAGGGGAGTAGAAGATTTCATTCTGAATTGTTAGTGTTGGAAAACTGAGTGTCAGCTCTGTTGTAAACCCTTTGTGGAAGGGGAAACCCTTGGAAGGAGAATTCTCTCCTTTTCTATGTTTGACATTCGATCACCAATAACTGAAGTGTTCTTTCACTCTCTCTGTTCTGTTTTATTATCTTTCTCTCTAGGAAATCTCAGACTTAGATTTTGGGTTCACACGTTAAAATTGTTGAGGTAGGAAATTAGCTTAAATAGAAGGAGATGGTAGAAGAGTGTGCGATTCTAATTTGTTATCATTTGAGAACTGGGCATTAAATCTGTTGTAGAAAGGGGAATTCTTTCATTTTCTCTGTGTTTCAGTCATCAATAAAATATTTCCATCCATCCTTTCTCTCTTCTCTACTATCGTTCTGCTCCCTTACTTGTGGGCTCGTAACAAGTTTGCTTGATGTCTATCCATGCATCATGAGTAACTTCCTTATTGGTATTGTTTTGTCCATTTGAGTTTGTCCTTCTAATTTGTTATGAGATCAAAATTCTCATTGTGGAAAGCATATATAAGATCAATTTATTAAAACAAAATTTTATTTATTTTACTGGCCTTGGAACTTACAGCAATCAGATCATATGACATTCTTTCAGAATATATTCTTGAATCTTGAGTTCTTAAGTTTGTTATTTCATGTCTCTTGCATTAACAAGTAATTTGTAACCAGATCTACAGTGAACAAGACAGATTGAAAATGCCACTTGAACTTGGGACTGCACTTTCGATTGAACGTGAACCAGTTAATGATGCAGAAATTCGTATTCAAGCATTGGAAGCCATATACTTGATCTCATTGCAGGTAAATTTGAAAGTTTTGCTTCGTTTCTTCTTAATATATATAATTTTTTCTTTTTTACATATTAGATTTCGATAACGAATGTGTTTTCAAATCCATGCAAGTACATTATTAACATTGAACATAGTGAAACTCAGTGTCTCTAGGAAAGTTAGCTGAAAATTTTCATTTTTGTCCTGTTATATTAAGTGGAACATGTATTACGTCCTTGGCATTCTGTCAAACCTACTTCATAAGTTCATATCATATACAAGTCTACTATAAGAACTTTTCAAACTCCTCTTATCTGGGACTGGGATGGGTGTTGGAGGTGGTTACCTTTTTCCCTAACTAGAGAAATTTAAACTGTGGTCTGTCTTGATTACATAGATGCACCTGCACTTAGTTTATATAATGATTTAATCATGCCCAACGGTTTTGATATAATTGATAGGAATTTAAATATGCCACTGTACATTGTTATTGATTTGAGTATGGATTATAAGAGCAAAATTTAGGAAGTATTACGCTCTTGGAATAAAGTGTTGATCTTAATCATGGCTTAGAAAACATGCATGAAACAGGTTTTGACCAATGCAAAACTGATTTTAATGTTTTTAGTTCGGAAATTTTATCAGTCCTTATTTCATCGATGTTAAATACAACTTGATTAAGATGCTTTCTTTAAATCGTATTCTTGTTTACTCTTTCAAGTAACATGGCTCTGGTTGTCTTATCAATCTGGTCAAGTTTTTGTGTATCTTGATGTTGAGATATATTGCCTCTCGATGCATCAGATTTACTATGTCATTGTTTTGCAGGAGGCAGGTCGAAGAGCCTTTTGGTCTGTAAATGGACCTAGAATAGTACAAATCGGTTATGAAGATGAGGAAGATCCAAAAGTAATGGCTGCATATGAGCAACTGGGATCCTTGGTAAACATCAGATGTTTTTATTAGTATTGTCTTCTTGAACCTCCTTCCCATCTTTCTCTTGTAAATTTATAAAGTTAATTATCTGCACTTTGCTGGCTGTAATGTTGGCTATCTCTATTTGTTATTCAGTTGATTCACAGCGGCAGTACGGAGGAACCATCCAGCGAGACCACAAAATAGTTACTTCGTATTTGTTCAATTGACCCCGCTTTATCTCCATAAGAACTCTGAAGTACTTGTGAAGGTCATTCCAAGTTGAAAGTTTTACTTTGAGTTAGAATTACCATTTTTAGAAATATGTAAATTACGTGGCTTAGAATAGCTGGTCAAAATTATTATACACGCTGCTGAATCAGTCAAAGATGCACTATTGATGATGATGCGTAAGTTCGGTTTGCACCTCCAGTTTCTGTATTTGGACTTCTAAACTGCAGGTTACACTTTAAAGAGATAAAGTGCTAGTGGTAATTATTGATGAGATGAGAAAAACTTTACAAGAATCACTTTGGAGGATCTAAATCCTGATTTTGATGTAACCCGTCTCTTCTGGATTATTGTTAATCATTCATTGGCTGGTTAATGCTCTTGTTGATTTATATTGCCTGCCATCGATGACGGATCGGGTATTATCGAAAACTAGTGTAGTGATGGATAATTAATAGGTGGCGAATGATAAATTAGTTAATGAATACATAAATAATTGTAGTAATACAAATTAGATTTATAGTTTTAACTAGTAATAAAAAAAATGATAATTAGTTATATTGTAAATAATATTTAAACCATTAGTTAGCAAATTATGTTGCATTTGATATTAACGTGTAAGGAGTAATTATAATTATTGAATTACTTATATTTACATTAATTGTTATTTAATTATTAATTTTTTGTATTTTTAATTTTGTTATTATTTTGTTAATTGTCGTGAATTAGCAATTTGACATAACCTATTGGGTTTCATGGTCAGTCCCATCATTGGCTTCCTCACTACTCACTCTTTGGATGCATCATCTGTACGGACTGTACCCATCACCTATTCGGTACTGAAGAAATTTCTCCCTCGAGCACTTTTTTCATGCATCAAATGTATTATATTTTTGTCCAAAAAAAGTAAAAATTTAGGATCTGATGGGAAATACTTCAAAATATATAAATTAAATGGGAAGAAAACTTTCTTCTTTTGGTAAAAAGATGTACCCATTTGAATACATGTACAAGATATTTCCCCATCTATGGTTTCCCACAGAGAAGTGAGGAGGCTAGTTTGCAGCCATCAAAAGACAAACACATGTTTAGGTACGTTTAAATGAGGTGAATGATAGAATAACAAATGTCCCACAGCAATGATCCTTGCCACACAGGAGTGAGGAGGCTAGTGTGCAGCCAATGTTAGCGAAATGAGACAAAATAACACGTCACATCCTTTTAGGTATTTATAGGGGAAATGGCGTTTGGTGAGGAGGGGGTCAAATGAGGCGTGGTTGGCGCTGCTAATGATAGAATATCAGCACCGGGCAATGTTCCTTTGGGGGTTAAGGCCCCAAGACAGGATATTTTGATGTTTCTCTTGGATGTACCGCAATATTGGGGGCGTGATAGCCGACGTCAGCCCTTAGGGCTGACTGGGTTGGAACCGTGGATAAGGCATAGGAATTTGTGAGTGGGCCTTAAATGTTGGGCAGGAGATCATTCATGATTATTAGTTGAGGCAGGTTAGATTCTACTACATTGCTCACTAAGAAATCATATTTAGATTATTTTGCCTTATTTGTCCCGTAGCTCATTCTTCCATTGTGCTCTTGCATTCCAATTTCCAAGTCTATAATGAAGAATTTTCTTAGCTTTGTAGATTGAACCCCAACTTCTTTCAGTATTCATCGGTGTATTCCTTATTTGGCTTGTGTATGATGTCTCTTTTGTCATTCTTTGTGATGATTTCATTTTGAATTTGGTAGTTTTAAACTTATATAAATATCTTAATCCTATTTTTTCAATAATTGTAGAATTTACCTTCAAAGAAAGGAGGTCTTTGGGTGGAGTGCCATTCTCTAATACTTTTTATTTCATTCATCTTTGGGATCTTTTCTTTTGGAGTTACATGCACTTGTTAGTGAATAAAATTCTAGTACCAATTATTTGTTCCCAAATAAACTCATAAGGAGTGAATTGAGTTATAGAAATTTTTAAATAATCTTTTGTTGTTGATTTTTCAGAATAAAAGAGAATAACCAAACAAATGAACAATAACATAAATTTAACATGAAAAAAGACAAAAAAAAAAAAAAAACTCATGGACCCAAAATGGATAACTTTGTCCAATTCGCGAAAATAATCTACTGAAAAAAAAAAAGCAGTTAATATCTCAATTACAAACAAAATTTATTCTACTCTCGAGATCCACTCAATTGAACCTAATCTGTCAGATTCAAGTCTCAATTATCACTAGATAACTTCTTGAATGCGCTTAGGAAGAAAGACTCAATATGATTTTTATAAACTATTTTCCCCTCAAAATTGATTACTAGGAAAACATTTAAATTTTAGTAGTCAAGTTTATCATGATTTAAGAAACATTCTAAAAGTTTTTTCAAAAAGAAAATCAAAATTTTCATATTAACTTTCAATATTTAATGAGATATAATCAAACATGAGGCAAACTTTTAAAGTAAAATCAATCATTTTAAAACAAACAAAATGGAATAGAATCAAACCTTCCAACATTTTTATGAAAAAAAAAATAAGTATAAGGCTTTATCAAATTAATTTTTCTATTTAATATAAAAAATTGAATCTAAAAAAAAAACCTATTTGGATTAAAAAAAAAATTAAGAGAAAACAAAAAAAAAATTGTTCTTTAATCTTTAAATTTTTAAATAATATAACCCAGGTATGATTATGATTTAATTATATGGGGAATTCAACATGAAATTTAAGATTTTATTTTAGATATTCAATCTTTATGATTACATGACAATTTTTCTGCATTCACACTTCTTGCTTATTGGTATACTGATGACGCACCTCATTGTTTTTAAGAGCATGTAATGTAGTAATCTCAAGTTAATTGACTTATTCTTTTCTGTTGGCCAAAAAGAATATTTATCCCTATTATTCAGTTACTAAGATTGGAAAAGATCAAAATGAGAGTAGAGTGTCCCTTGTTTAGGCTTATAAGAATATGTCATACTTTCTCTGAGTATTAGAGTAATTCTTTGGAGTATTGAATGATAAGGTTAGAATTTCCCACAAGGAATGTTTCTAAGGGTTAAACATTTGTCTCTTCAGAAATAAGGAATAAGGTGATTGAAGGAGGTTGAATTTCATGTTATATCAAAAAAAAAATTATTCGTCTCTTAGAAAAAAACAAGTTAACATATTAGTGAAACTTTTGATGGATAGGGAGAAATAGGGCTCTGTTTCATTTCTATTTTCCAAAAGAGTTTTTTCCCCTTTTATTCAAAAAACTTGTTTGGTAAAACTTGTTTTGTAAAAAATGTTTTGAAAACTATAACTGTTTTTTTTTTTTATTAAATCAAATTTAGAGAACTTGAATGAGTTGTTTTTGTTTTCTGTTTTGCTTTTCTGTTTTGGTTTTTAACTTTCAAAAAGAAAAAAAAAACATAGAAAACAACAATTTCCATAACTATTTTACAAAACAGTTTTAAGAAAAAAAAAACCAGAACACAATTAAATAAACCAATGTCCGTGAAAACAAGATTTAGAATTTTTTTATTTTTATTTTTATTTCTCCTATCAATAGGAAACACCTTTTGATCTTGGTAAGGAAAAAAAAGAAAAAGAAAGATAAATTACACTCCTCTCTCTGAGATATACTTAAATTTTACTATCATTCGTTCTATTTTGAAAAAGTACACTTCTCTCCTTTATGAGATTAATATATTCTACACTTTAATCCATTTTAATGTGAATGACCCTCTTATAGTCAATTTTTCTCACTTTGCAACTCTCAACATTACCTTTAGCTAATTTTGAACTCGTATTGTTGACTTTACGACTAGAAGATGAAATTAAAATTTTGGGGAAAATCTGGGATAGTAGGAGCATTCAAAACTTTATTTCATTTTCTAAAATCTCGAAGTTAATAATTATTATTCAAAATTACTTGCATAGGATACCGAGAGTGCATATAAAGGAAAAATATTTCCATGAAGCATCATTTATAGTTGTTCATCATTGGTAAAAGGGTTATTTACCCTAAATTAAACCAAGACAAAGCACATTTTCATCTTTCAAGCGAGAGGAATGTATTTTTACAAAATAAATGGAATGACGTTATATTTTGAGCATTTCTCAATGGAATGGAGTATAATCCAGCTAAAAATAAAAATACAATCGTAAAGCAGTTCAAGATACTTAATAAATTATTCTCTTCAAGTAAATCTTATCACAAGATTTTTTGTCTACAAAATTTTATTTTATAATTAAAAAACCATTACAATTCCCGCAAAAGTTGTATACCATACTTTTTTATTTTTTCTGCTTTGAGCCATTAGTATATTGGTTTTATAAGAGTTATGTTGTAGGAAAAGTGATTCTTCTGCTTTTTTTTTTTTTTTTGCTGAGCCATGTTGTGTGTGTAGTATATAAGATCTTTATGAACCACTTTCAAGATTGAATACTTAATCTTTATTATTTTTTTGGGCGAGTCAGATGTATGAAATATCGGAAATACTATTCTTCATCTGCAGGAATGTGAACAGTAATTCATGTAGAGAGAGATTAATTTTTAAGTTTTTATTTTATTTTCTTTAATCATAAATGATGGGACCCACATAGATCCCCATTAAATATTTTCACAATTAGGATAAGAAAAAGAATCAGCATGAATATAAGACTAATCCTGAATCGAACAACATCAATGCATAATGCTTATCTAGCTCTAACCAATAATATGTCTAGGTCTTATATTGCCACAAACGTCAACTATCACCATGTCATGGAGTTATCCTTCCTTTGCCTTTTTTGATAGATTCCAAAATTTTAAATATTATGCCGTCCATCTAAATCAACAATCTAAAATCCTTTAATATGAACCCGTGACAGGGTCATATTAAAGGGCTCTCATATTAAATAGCAAGAATACGTGGTTAGAATTTTAAACTGGGAACAGGTAGTATTCATCTTGGTTTTTTGTTTTGTCCTTTAACATGACATAATAAAATTTTCTACACACACAACATGTTGTGGGGTCCACACTTTTTAAAATCAAAAAAATAAATAAAAATTACGGCACGCAAAACAAATCTCTATAACATTACACGATCACTTTTCCTATAACATAACTGTTATAAAACTCATTCATCTTTATCTAAAAACAAACATACCGAGATTATTTTATTGGCTCATAATGAAAATACTATACACTAGAATATGACCCCGTGACAAACATTTCTTAGAGGCTTTTCTCGAGTTCTGAATTTTGATAGTTTAGAGGTTAATTTTGGGTTCAAGGTCTTTTTAATGATTTATATTATATTATCTAATACACTCTCTCACGTAAGTCAGTTAGCTGAGCTATTGCAGAAATTTTTGCTTTAGCTTTTAGTTTAATTTCACTCTAAAATGGGGGACGGTGATGATCGAACTTGTGATCTTATAGTCACTGAAACTCTGATATCACGTAAAAAACCACTTCAACCCAAAATTTTAAAGTATTGGGTGAACGTCTTTTTAATAATTTATATTATATTCTTAGTTAATTTAGCTCCACGAAAGGCTTCTGAAGCCAAATCATAGAGCTTCAATGCCACCTTGAGACTTTAGTCCACGTTCAATAATAATGCACAGATATGTCCCAATGTGTATCACATTTCTGTTACGTACAAGGGCTATTGACCAATGGCACAAGAAATATTATAAGCTTGATGGACCACAATATTTAAGAGGTAGTTTAGAATTTAATGCATCAGGCAAAATTCCTTGGCGCTCATATTTAGATGTTGATGTTGCTAGTTGCATGTCGCTGTAACGACATTCTGTCCTTTCAGGCTTGAAGGTTACGCTATTGTTACAGCTGTGTGATCAATAAGCTCGTCATTAATACTCTTGATATTTTATTTTATTTTGTAAAGAAGCAATTTAAACAAAAAGTTTAAGTTGTGAAATGAAGGCTCATCAATCGTTTATATATTTCTCTAATATGCCTTCTCATACGAGAGTTCACTCGACGTGAAGGTTAATAATGCAGAGGCTCATATACATATGCTAAGAAATTAGCACAAGAGAAAGTGGGAGAGGGATTTAACAAAAAAATGAATCTAAACCTATAATATTCATAAATTTTGCAAAGAAACATTTAATCCAAAACCTTAAGGTATTAAGTGATGATCTTTTTAATGATTGATATTATTCTCTAATACATCTCCTCATGCAAGAGCCCTTTAGGCTTGAAGCGTAGATATTGCACAAGCCCAATTTTTTGTTTTAGTGCTTATTTAATCCCACAAGTGAGGACACTGAGGATAGAACTCGTGGTCACTAAAGCTAAATTAAGCTCTTATACCATGTAAAGAACCATTTCAATTCAAAAGCTTAAGCTGTTAAGGGCATGTTTGGTATGATGTATAAGGTCTGGTAGTATAAGCTTATAATATACGTTATGACATTTTCAGTTGTTCGGTGTGACCATCGTATAGTATAAGCTTATACAGCAGGATCCCTTTATACATCAAAATGACGATAACTTAATCCAGCATAGAAGTGATGGATTAGGCCTGATAAAGGGTTGATGTATTAATATTGTTTACAATTACAATTCTCAAGAACTAATATATCATTTCAATATTTATATATTAAAATAATTTTTTTAATATATTAATTTTTAAAATATTAGAGATATTATTTTATACAATACCATACCAAACGCCGGATAATATTAAAATTTAATCAGGTCTTATACAATTAGATCTTATACTATCAGGTCTTATACTATCAAGTCTTATCCTATATTATGCACCAAATATGCCCTAACCGAAGACTCATCAATAGTTTATATACTTGTGTAATATTATCAACGGAAGAATAATGAACATGTAGATATAATGTACCAGCTTTTATTTGGGATATAAGTTGTTAGCATCAGATAATTCAAATGAGCTCGTGGCATGAGTTTTGCATCCAATGTGGAGAGAAGAAGAAGAACTTCCTAGTATATAAATAGTGTTTCGAAGCATATATAATTGAAGAACTAAAAAACGAAAAATACATATGCTTAGTGCCTATACTTTTTCCATGTAAATTTCTTGAAGAGTTACTTAAAGTGCTAACTTTATAATTTCATTTTTTTCTTCTTCGTTGTTTGGATGCGAGCTTTAAAAGAGCCGACAACACAATGAGAGATGTAGTAAGTGTTGTGGACCCGTTCCATTGCCCCACAACTTGTACAAGATAAGAAAGGCTAATCCTAAGTCGAATATTACGTTCAGGGTTTGAATCCTATCCAAAATTTCCACACAATTTCATTACTAACCCTTTCAATTTCAAGCCTTCTCTTTGTGCATAGAGATTTGTCATCCCTTCCACAAACTCTGCTAACATCCTACGTTAGCACTATTCTCATGTCTTGACAACAATTACGAGGTTGCCTTTCACATCCCTTTCTTTATATGAGGCCAAATGCATGACTACAAAGCATCCTTTTTCATCAAACTATTTTTACCAGAAACTGCAAATACTGAATGAAAATATATATATATTAATATCAAAGCACACAGAAGAACACTACAAGATTAATAAAAGGGATACACAAGAGACACCTTAATTTGGGGTGGGGATTTGATAGCCCATAAGATTCTCTCTTTTATCCTTATATATAAAAAAAACCAATTCCCGTTAAATCCGACTAGCAAGTGTGGGGTGGAGGAAATCCTTGTACGCAGCCTTACCCTTACATAATTGCAAAGAGGCTGTTTAGTGGATTCGAACCCATGATCTTTCAGTTATGAATGAACAATTTTACCACTTCGCCCCCTTTTCTTTTATCGTTACATATAATTGAACAAAAAAGAGAATCTCAAACTAGTGCTAAATATATTGTAATTTTGAAGCACGTGGTGAGTGAGATGTGGCATAAGCACCAAAATTTCCTAGCTTTGTATCTGCAGGAAACCTTGTGACCTGAGAGGTATTATTGGTCCTGTTACGACGTTGTGGATTCTCATATGTTATGAAGGCATCACCAGCAACTCCAACAGCTTTGTGGTTCTTGCAACCCAACAATATGCTAGGACCCTTCCTCTGCATCTCTTTTCTAGCTTTTGTTTTTCCATTTGATGAAGTAAATGATGTCCTTATTGGACTCCTTATGGTTACCTCAGACATTTGTTCTTCACAATCTGACAATACTGCAGCACTTGCAGTGACCACACTCCATTCTATGCTTGCCTCACTTGGTGCATAACAATTTGGTGAGCTGACACAGCCTGAAGCAGCATCTGATGTTTGTTTAACAAGGATGGAGTTGGATTTGTCTTTGAGGCTCTCTATCTCAAATAAGTCTGAACTTGCATCACTAGCAGCATCATTGTAGTTTGAATCAATTTCTTCCATTTTAAAAGCATCATCCCTAGATGGAATTGTCAACCTTTTATCTAAGCTCAAGGACTTGCTCTTGTTCTTCAATATTGGGGAGCCAAACACCTCAAGTGATTGCCTTGCCTTCTCTTCTTCCTCTTGTTGAAGTTGCATTTTGACAAGATGATTTCCTATGCCAGAATTCACTGTTGAATGTGTCAAACTGTTTTTTTCACTGTTAAGTCTCACCCTCAACTTCTCTTCATTTTGGAAGTAAACATCTTCATTGATCAAGAGTCCTCCATTAGGCTTGTTTATTTTAACTGAATGATTAGCATCTAAACCAGCATTGAAGAGAGTTTTTGGTGTTGTTTTGCCATGAACTGCACCATAAGTAGCAGCTTTGTGAAAACTGATTTCACCTTCATGGTCGCTGACATCAACAGAATTCTTATCAGAACAAGAGCATCTGAAAAAACTCTTTGTCCGTACCTTATCTTTTCTGTTCTTTGAAGCATTCCTCAATTCCCTCTGTAATAGTGCACTTTGGCTGTTGCAAGTTGATTCCGAGCGAACACTTGGAGTTCCATGCTGAACTTTGCACTTTCTAGTTTCCACAGCTATTAGTTCATCTCTCTGATGCAGGTACTTTGTAGCAGCTATGTTTGCAGCTCTTGGGGTCTCAACCTCTACTCCATTGAAGTATTTGTCAGCCCCAAATACTCCAATTTCTCCACTGTCTTCCATCTTTTCTCCCTGGTGAAGAGGAGACTTTCTGTTGCTTATAAAGGGACTAAGTTTTTGGCTTGATTCATCAAGCTTTCCTACAATGGTCCATTCCTTGCTATTCAAGTATGGAGAGAAAATGGCATCACCGAGGTGGTTGTTGTTGTTGTTGTTGTTCTCAGAGTTGAAAGATTGCAACCGATGGAGGCTTCTATTGGCACTAGATGATATGGTAACCATAGTCAAAGGAAATTAAGTTTTGAGTACACAGACAAAAGGAGAAAATGGCCCAACAGAACAGGTTAATAGAAGAACAGGTAAAAGGAACCAAATCAGAGAAAGAAAATGATGAAAATGATGAAGACAAAAGACTCTACAATACTTGGAAGTAAAGAGTTAATATTTTGAGAAGTTTAAGTACAAATGGGCTATAAGAATATGGAAAAACTCTTTTGGTGTTTAAGGAGCAAACTTGAAAGGAAAACTTATGTTATGTGATGGTAAGGCTAAAGCCTAGACATAGGGAAAGAAAATGGATGCAAGAGAGAATTCAAAATGAAGGGCTGAATTGCTGCTTGGTGTATTTAGGAGTAGCTCTATAAGTAGGCTAGTGGAATGTGCATGATATCAAGTAGGTAGGGCCATGTGCTTGTAGCATAATTAACAATTCACCTATAGTTTTCACAAGGAAATTTCTTTGAATTTCACACTGATAACCTATTTTATTACTATTAGTCTGCTTAATGACATGAATTAGCTTAGATTTCAGTAATATGGACAGAAAGTTGAGCTGCTAAAATTAACATATCTATATTTCTTATATTGGAATCTCCTATGATTTGTTTCCTTTTCATGAGAAAGGGAGACAACTACCACAGAGAAATGGGTTCAATATCCACTTTGATTACACAATATTTAGTTCCATCACTTTGAAGGTATTGACTTGTCCATTTTCATAGTTGGAGATAAGCCAGTGAATAATGCATTTTAGTGTAATATGCCTTAAATAGACAAAATAAAATAAGCGTCATATTTTCCTCCTTTCACATGACACAAACAATTTTCCTATAAACACATAAAAGTGGGTCCATCAATTCTTTTACATTTCTTTTATTTTAAAAATAGTGACTCCCACAATTGATTGTCTCTATAACATGACCTAAGAAATTTCCTACAATATAATATTTGTTTTTCCCATAAAATAATCAAAGGTGATGGTGAGTTTTGAGCAAAGTTGAAACAATCTAGATAAGGGACATAAAAGAACGAGTTGATACTTTGTAGTTGAACGCAGTTAATGCAGTGGTACTGTTGAGTTGTAGTGATAGACAAGACTCATAAAATCAACTTGATTTTAGAATATATAAATTAAGGTGTATTTACATTTAAATCTTAATAATTTAAAATTTAAATATATTATAGGTTAACTAAAGCATAAATACAAACTTAATTTTTTTTAATTTGATACTTGTTATTCACTAAAAATGTGACACGTCAGCAAACCGAGTTCGCCTGTGTCAGAAGCGAACTTGCCCTTCGTGGAAAATTGGGAAATAAGAATGTTCGCGTGGCATTTAGATAAAAAATTGATGAACAGTGACATTTTGGTCCGTTACCCAAATAATCAAAGGTGCTGGTGAGTTTTGAGCAAAGTTGAAACAATCTAGATAAGGGACATAAAAGAACGAGTTGATACTTTGTAGTTGAACGCAGTTAATGCAGTGGTACTTTTTATTTGTAGTTTTTTCATTTTTGTAATATATAAATTCATTGAAATTTATGAATATAATTTTATCAAAATACATCAAATATAAGTTTGAACTAATGCTTTAAAATACACAAAATATAACTTCAAACAAATTTATCAAATTTATAGAAATTCAAAAAAGGTTTAAAGGTTGTGTCACTTGAAATTAATATAAATATTTAAGACAATATAGATTATGTTTCTTTGCAAAATTTATGAATTTTATAAATTTATATTCATTATTTTGTTAAATTATTGAATATTAAATATAATATACACTACATAAATTGAAAATATTATTTAATATCAAAACGTGTCCTAACGTGTCGAAATCTCATATTTTTTAGAATTAACGTGTCGAAGTGTCGTATCGTATCGTGTCACGTGTCCCGTGTCAGTATCGGTGCTACATAGATAGACAAGACTCCTAAAATCAACTTGATTTTAGAATATATAAATTAAGGTGTATTTACATTTAAATCTTAATAATTTAAAATTTAAATATATTATAGGTTAAATAAAGCATAAATACAAACTTAATTTAAAAGATTCTTTCCTTTGGAGACACTGGTTACTTGGTTTTAATTAGAATATGGACGAATTTACAGGCTACAAGCCTTACAAGTTACACGAACTCTATATCTTCAATGCCGAAAACCACAAAATCCACTTCTTGACATGAATATCCATGAAGAACCTAGTAGCTTCTTGTGTATTTGTGTATTTGAACCCCAACAAGAATTGACTCTTCTGACAGAAGAAGGATTTTCTTAATATTTTTCTTCAAATTAATTTAATTTAATTTAGATTGGATTGAATTTTTCATTTTTTTTCATTTTTGTAATATATAAATTGATTGAAATTTAGAAATATAATTTTATCAAAATACATCAAATATAAGTTTGAACTAATGCTTTAAAATACACTAAATATAACTTCAAACAAATTTATCAAATTTCATTAAAATACAAATGTAAGTTCTAAATATAACTTAAAATTAATTACGATCCTACAATATATATCTTAATCTAAGATTGAGATTAAGTTAGGGTATGATAAGAAAAAAATTAAATAAGTACCAGAGTTTCTTAAAATATTATTTTTAAAATATATCAAAAATTTATTTAATCAAAATTAAATTATTTTTAAATTTTGGATTAAAAAATAGATCAAATTCAAATAATTTTCTTATTTTTAATGTTTTTTTTTTTTTTTATTTGATCTTATTTGTTAATTTTTAGATTAGTTTGGTTTTGAAAACATGAGAGCATACATGTTTATATACGAGTGGCGTTAATTAGCATGATGTATCGATAATTCAAAAAATTGACATGTGTGTAATACTTATCGACACTTCAACACGTCTTGCAGAGACTCCAAAAAGAGATTCGAATTGCGTTGCATTTTTAATTTCAACTATTAGATTTGTTAGATTACAATTACTATTTTATTGAATTTAATATAAATATATTAGATTACAATTATTATTTTATTGAATTTAATATAAATATTTGATATATTTATGTTTCTTTGTAAAATTGATAAGTATTATTAATTTAGCTTCACTTTTTGTTAAATTATCGAATATCAAATACAATATACATTATATAAATTAAAAATATTATTTAATATCAAAACATATTTTAACGTGTCAAAATCTAATAATTTTTAAAATTAATGTGTTATAGTATCTTGTCGTAAGCCCAACAACTCAAACATATATAGTCCAAATCACCAGATTCCAGAATGCTTGTTTTATACCACATTTTTGTGACAAAAATTAAATTTAAGGATAAGATAAGAAAGACCTTCCAAACCGGGTTATGAATTTGGAGTGAAATAATTTTTTTAATTTCTGTGTTAAGAGATAAAAACCTAAAATAAAAATATTAATTTTTATTCCTGTTCCACCGATTCATTTTTAGAAAAATAAATCAATTTATCAAATACAATTGTTAATCATTTATACTCTTTAAATTAAAATAGAAAAAATAAATTAGAAACACTATCATATACAGTATACACCCTAAGAATCTTAGGAGCCTTTGCTGTTTCCTAAAAATAACCAAACAATTGAAATAAAGTACGTTGTTAGTAGGCCCAAATATAAGAAGTCCATAGAAATGTTGATGGGCTTATAATGTAAAGTACATGCCTGATGGTATATTGGATAGATAGATAGCAAACGGGTATACCAAGACATGCAACATTGTTTGTTGAGAGATGTTTGCTCCGTGATAAAGATGAATGTTGCAACTTGCAAGGGTTTTATTATCAGCTATTGCTCATTTTGATTAGAAGTTACAATAAACGTAAAAAATATTTCCGTGACATAGAAGAATATATATACATAGAAATCCTATACGAATTTAATTTCAATTATTGAAGGGACAAAGTATGTAAATTCAAGAAGCCCTTATATGATTTAAAACATTTAGTGTTGATATTGTTTTTGGAGATTCACAAAGAATATCATAAACTATTCTTTAACAAACGATCCTTCTTATGTATGTAAAACAATTAGTAGTTGCATAAGCCTAGCCATGGTTAGGTTAGGTTCAATTTTCAACACCGATCGAGTCGAACATAAAAAGTAGTTCAATTTGGGAAAGTTAAAGCGGTTTTGAAAATTGGTTTCGTTCTTGAATCGGTTTGGAGAAAAAGGTTCGATTTTGAACCAATTCAAAAAAATATGATGCAGTTTGGTTTGATTTGGTTCAGTTCATTTGATTTTTTCACACTCCTAGAAATGAGTATGGTTAAGTTTGATTCGGTTTTTAGCTCGTATCGAACTAAATTTGTAAAGTGATTTGATTCACGAAAACTAGTTTTAAAAAAATGATTTGGTTCTTGAACCGATTCGAAGAATATGATTTACTTTTTAAACTAGTTAAAAAAATGTGATTTTTTTAGTGTAGCTCTAATCGATTCATAATTCAATTCATTTGATTTTTTTTACTCCCCAACCTATAGAACATTATAGCTTCATAATCATTTTTATTATCACAATAAACATTGAGGTCGGGTAATCGTAAACTTTAACGTCATTTTTTTAGGGAAATATATTTTTCATGTAATATATTTCTTAGTTGATCTCACTTATTTTTTTGTGTATTTTATGAAATAATTTGTCTCATACAACATGAGATACAAACTTTCTATTATGGACCAGATCTATATCTTAATAACCTACCCAACATAAGAGATTTGGAGGCTTATCTTAACAGCCAAGCTATTAGAGGATCAATGAATAAGAGTCATATTTCAATAGTGATGTTAATTAGCTAACAATTGGAAGTATTCAATGCCGATACCCAAGGGGGAAAACATTATGAAGAAAAGCTTACACACTTTTTAACCTACTTTATTTGCAGCGTTACTTAGCCCGTAAACTCACGCCTTCGCTACACGCCCATTGTTGGTGTGCAGTGATCGGTAACTATATGCCCGTACAAACAGTGTTATTAGATCCGACTCAGTCAGGGTATTGGGTCACAGGTCGGACCGGTGGATCACAGGATATATATAAATATATATATATATATATATATATATATATATATATGAATATGAACATATAAATTTAATTATATTCTCCGTATCTAAAATTAATTAAATAAGGTTCACTAAAAAATCACCTAATCACACATTTACAAGTCCATGAAGTAAAAATAAATGAAAATGCACACTATTACTATGTCAATTTAAATTGCAACTCAGAATCTCTATAAGCATATCTCTCAATGATAGTGAACTCATATTTTTCAAATTCATCTACATTGAAATGGCATACATCACATTCTCTTAATTTATTATTCCGCAAATTGCTTCAATATTGGAAGCTGAAATGTAAGGTCATTGTAGAAATGTATATGAGCAAATAAAATTACAAAAAGTTTTTAAAATGAGTTCTTCATTTTTTTTTAACAAGATAAAACAATTTTTGTTTTTATTTTATAAAAATGCATGACCTGATCGGGTCACTGGTCTTGATCGAGTTTGGCCGGATTTGATCGGGTTTGACCTGGTCCGATGCATTATCGGTCTAATGCTTAATCCGAACCCATCCGATGACTGGTTCGTCAGGTTTCGCGTCGGGCCAGGTTTCACGACAATACATACAATATCTCTTTACAAATATCTCTAAGCACATACATCTACCACCTATGTGGTAAATATTCACGGTCAATCCGGTATCCAACATTTTTTTTTTCTATCTTATAACCTTAGTTTTCTTATTTATCTTCAATGCGTAAATTGATGTATTCAAGAGATGATTAGTAAAATTATTTTATAATCAAATAATATATAAAAACCACTTCAATAATTATTAATTACAAAGTCTATATTAATGTATAAATTTATGATTGAAATAGCGCAGCTTTAGCGCGCTATACTGCTTCAGTTGCGTGTTGCGGAACCCAACCGCTATTTCGGCACCACGACACGACGGTTTCGGGTTTCGATGGGTATGTAGGAGAAAAAACTACTCTTATGTTATATAAGAGTAGTTTTTCCCTTAATATAAGGAAGAGATTTTACGACTCTAGAATAAGACTTATAAGTCTTACTCTTCATCTCAACTCTGAGTAAAAAGTTCTCTCCCCTATTTATAATATTGAAGTTAATATAGAGATATTGATATAAAATTTTGTATAATTTTATGATATTTTTCTGAGGGACTCTAACTTCCTCCAAGTTTATCAACTAGCCTTATCCCGTGCTACCTCCTGGTCGTGCAAATTCAAAAATTCTTCTTTGGGAATCAACTTGCAATTTCAATTTCCAAAGTCTCCACTTTACATAATGGTTTCAAATTCAATGGTAGTTGCTTCTTCTCTGTATTCACAATCACCTTGTGCACTCTTCGATTCCCAGAAGCTTACTTTGTCCAAAACCTTCTCAAAACAAAGCCGGGCATTTCTTCTCAGCAGCCATAGAAACTTGTCTCTCCCTTACCGTTTGAATTTGAGTTCTAAAAGGGGTCTCTCTTCAATTTGTTTCTTCAACGCTGGAGACAAATCTGACACCAAGTTTAATGGAAAGGTACTTGCTTTTACACCCAGTTTCTTCTTCTTCTTCTTTTTATTTATTTGTTTATACATATTTATTTTGTACTTTCCCGGAATTTCAATTCATAATTGATGGATATATTAATAATATAGTACTAGTATGTTCATATTCAAGCCCAATTATTTGGGTTCATATGGGGTTGAAGCTTAATAACTTGCGTTATCTTTATGGGGCGTTTAGAAATTCTTATTTGTCCTGGAATCTCAATTTTCAAAAATATGATATTTACATTCAGTTTATGATAATATCCATAAATTAAAATTTTAGGAAAATTCAATTTGCCGGAAATCTTGAAGAATGCTGCGTACCAAACGCCGCCTTAGTGTTTCTTAAATTGGGGATAATATTAGTGAGCATTTCAAATTAGTGATCATTCTAAATTTGATATCTTTTGATGTAATACTTCAACTACCTCATAACCTATATCTATCAAACTCATTACCTCCAACAATAATTGTCATGGGAAATGTTTGATGCCCTTGAATTTGCATGATGAGTGTTGATTAGATGTTTGTAACTTTCTATGCAACTCGTGATACGCTAAAAATAAGAAGAAAAAAACAATTTTTAATGTGGGTATCTGGGTTGTGTTTATAGTTAATCCAATAATCATAATTACTATGATAATATGATTCCTTTTGTATGAGTATATTTCAATCTACTTCAGTGACACTTATGAGTTAAGAGGTCTTTATGTTGTTTATTTTCGTTTCCAAGATATATGGGAAATAGATTATATAAATTACTTGAATTATTCTCTTTTTTCAGGAATCTGGGTTGCAATGGCCTATTCTCAGGCGATGGGAGGTGCCTTGGGAATGGCAAACAGTTTCATTAACCTCTCTCGCTTGTGGATTGGGGTGTGTTTTGAATAGCTGTTATGATTTCATATCTTGTTTCATATCAAACATGAAATAATGCAAATCTACTTAAGAAAATGTCATGTAGAAACTTATTACCTGCACCATCAATTTATTTAGTTTTTTTACAGGGCTTTTGCATGTTATACTTGATTTATAAGTTCTTGGTTATGTTGAGCCATTAATTTATTCCCAGGCAGTTTTGTGTTGACAGGTTTGGTTGAGGAAACAGCTATACCATATCTAGGGATTCGACCTGATGTGCTAAGTTTAGATGAGAAGGCAGAGATACTTTTTGTAGACCAGGGGTATGCAATTCCTTTGGACTCTTACCATTGTAATTCTGGAAGTTGGTTGGCAAACTGTAAAACAACTTCCACTTTTTGGTTCTGGTTTGTCCTGGTCTGGTCATTGACTTGTTAAGAATTTGTGATGGTGACATTTTACATTTGCCCAGATCACATGATGCTCGTGGCATTGAGTGATATACATAATTTTTTAGGCTGTCATCTACTACCTTATTCTCTGATTATTTTCTTGCTCAATACTCATCTTTTTGAAATATCTGAATGCTTACTTTATAACATTTTCTTTTAACTTCAGCCATTCTCTTATTAACTAGTTATTTTATGTTGGGAAGTGTGGAGTTAACAAGATCTATTTAGAAACAATAAAAGTATACAACAACTTTCCACTGTCTGTACCTTATGATTAGTACAATTTTCTTTCTGGTATTAAAGACAAAGTGCATACATTTCTGAGATATATTCTTATTTTCTTTTATTATTATTTTGGCAGCATCACAACTGCTGTTATACTCGCAATCATATATGGTGTTGCCAACACTTTCCAACCACTCCCTGAAGACTTCTTCAAATATGGTATTATCATTTAAGAACTTTTCAAGTATATCTAGGATACAGGCAAAAGGTTTTAATGTTTATATTAATGACTGGCAGTCTGGCATCATACCTTAAAACTTTTATTAAAATATTAATAATTTAATTGAGTTCACTGGCACTAATACGAATCAGTTTGTGCCTTGATGAACATGTATCTTCTCTGTGTAACTGTTGTTGCAACTAGTTGGTTTAAATCTGATTTTAATCAGATGTTTAATTTCCAATTGGCTTATATCTATGCACTGATGCTTTCCCCATTCAATGGTAAAAACATTGTTTCAGATTTGAGAGAGCCTTTCAATCTTCAAAAGGGTTGGCTTTTGTGGGCAGGAGCTGGACTTGTTGGTGCCCTGCTTGCCGTTGCATTGACAGGAGTTGCTTTGTCCTTCTTTAATGGAGAAACCCCAGAGAGAGAGGTTAATAATTTATTTTTTAAATTTCTCTGACAGATGCAGATGTAATTCTCAGTTTCTATTTGTTGAACTACTTTTATTGTAATTTGGTAGGAAGCAATTTAGGGTCGGCTGTCTCTCAAATAGCTTAATTATTGAATCCACTGATCTTAAATTTTGTATTATAGTACCAACTTGCCATCATGGTATATCCTCCTTGCTAACTAGAGGCAAAGCAGATTAGCTTTATCAAATGATGAATTTGAATCAACTATCTAATGTACCTTTGTATTACTAATCTGTCTGAATAAACTAGCTTCTAATGTACCTGAAGTGTGAATGAGATTATCTTTTTATGGGTTTTATAACCTTGTGGATATCTCTTACTAGCTTTTATAAACTTCTTTTCAGACTGATGCTCTTGTTCGCTTGCTTCCATTAATTGGATCTTCAAGTGTCAGGTACTTTAAGATATCCCTGTCCCTCCCTTATTTTAATTTGCAGTTGCGGTTGCAATTATGCTTTGATTATAGACATTTTAAACAATTGCTGTAAAATGTGGCTTATGCCTGTAGTGACCTCTAAAAGCGCAATTTTGTGGCCAAAATTGCAGTTACAGACTGCAATTTAAAATCATAATCCTTCTATCAGTGGGAAAAATTTTTGTCAAAAGTTTCCATCTTGGTTCTGTATCCCAGATTCTCAAGTGATTGATTATGTTTATTTTCATTATAGCACTGCTTGCTTGGTGGGCATCACAGGTGTTCTTGCCCCACTTCTTGAGGAGACAGTATTTCGAGGATTTTTTATGACTTCCCTGACAAAGTGGTATAGCTGCTTTCGTGTCTTTTCCTTTCCGTTTGTTTCCCTGTGATTTCTGAATCAAGCATTTTTTCCTTCGCAACTTTTTTTACCCCCATATAATAAAATATGTTGGTTAAAGAAACTGCAGCTTGCCTTATAAGTGAGACTTTTTTTTTGAATTGGATATTAAATGGCTAGATAATTGAAGAGTGGCAGTCTCAACTAGTGCAGCTTCTGCTATGCTGACTAGCTTATCTTTTAACGAAGGAGAAGTTGATTTAGATTGCATAATGAAGTAGCATTGTGCTAGCTAATTTTTTTTTCTTCCTGTTTTGTTTCTGACCATTGGTGTCTTATAACTCGAAATTTAGTTAATCAACTTGGTCAGCTTTATATATGAGATTTTATTAAGATTTTATATAACATACATGGTGCGGAGGGTTGCTCTTGGATCATTTTTAAGGGTCCAACGTGTAGTCCATAAAAGTCCAACTAATGCACTACTTGGTTATACATAAACGTGAGCTTATCAAAATACTATTTATATGAAAGCATACAGGAGTTTCTAAAATGAGACTGCTATGCTATTTATATGAAAGCATACAGGAGTTTCTTAGAAAATGATATATACACCCAATATAATAAAATCCTGAATAAGACCATATAGTTAATTATTTCATTTATGCTTGAAATAAGCTTTACATTCTTCATTGGGACCTTCAATTGCGGAAAATTCTTTGCTTTGTGTGTATTGAACCAAAGACCATATATCAGGATTTGAACTTCTCTTATGCCTTTTCATAAAAAATAATCTAAATCGGTAAATATTTGTGTACAAAATTTGTATATTTACAGTTCAGTTGTTCAAGTATGTTATGTGAACTAAGGATTGTTACTGATACAAATTCTCTCATGCATGATTAATCTCACTGCAGGGTTCCTACACCAGTTGCTGTCATCATTAGTGCTGCTGTCTTTGCCCTTGCCCATCTCACTCCTGGAGAATTTCCACAGTTGTTTGTTCTAGGTATTGTGTAAATACAAGATAAAATGATCTTCAGAATGGCAATAAACAATAAAGAAGTTTCTTTTATTACCTTGAACAAGGGGGGAAATGAAAAACCCATTTTCTCTTGAAAGCTGCAATTGTTTCTCCATCTACTATGAAGAAACTAACAGAAATTTATGAAATCTCACTGTTTGTTCTAGGGACTGCTTTGGGGATTTCATATGCTCAAACTCACAACCTTCTTACTCCCATCACTATCCATGCTTTTTGGAATTCAGGAGTTATTTTACTTCTTACTTTTCTCCAGGTATATTTGTATGTAACTCTATTGATGTGTTCTTTACAATCGACTTTTTATTCAATGCTAAGAACGTTTCTTCTCCTGTTTGTATAGCTTCAAGGGTACGATATCAAAGAATTGTTGCAGACAACTTGATGGGAAAATTTTCTCTCCTTAGCATATATGTGGAGCATGTACAGTATAGAATACAAATCCATTTGTTTGTATAACATGCTCCCTTTCCCCGTTGTAAAATATAAGTCAGATTGTTGTTTGAAACTGTGAAGAAATAGAAAATGATTATTTGATCATGGCAGTTGAAATATGCAATGAACTTCAACATTTTCAGGCCTGAATTTTGATATAGTGTCTGACATTACCACTATTTCTTGCTTCCACGTGCTCCCATTAGAGGATATTAAATGGAGTAATGGGTATATTAATTGACTGGGCTTGTGCTTAAAGCTAGCTGCTTCATGTTTATTACTAACATTAAACAAATTAAGTTGGAAACTTATTGAACTTCAATGTGCCTGATGGATTCTTAACTGTTTTAACGCTAGAATCAAACCGTACACATTACGTATTAAAGAAAGGGTTTTTTAATTCTCATGTAACATGAGAATTGAAATCTCATGTTGTAAAGATAAAATGTATGTGGGACCATATGTTAGAAAAAATTATGTGTAGGACCCACATCAGCATGGAAATCGAAGGGTGTGTAGGAAGATTGCAATTCTCATATTAAATAAGAATTATAAAACCCTTGAAGAAATAATTGGTCCAAAAAAAAGTAAAAGTAATTCACGTTTTTAAATTTGAGTCCTCTCAGATTTTCTCAAATTAACTATTTTTTTTTATGGCACGGTACACGAATTTAATTTACAAATGTATATGTCCCACAAATCACTCAAAACTAGAAGATCCGAAACATATTGATGTCAGTGCTTAGAGTTAGAGATGTTGAGTAAGCTGAAAGAATGGTAAAATAGGTAAATTTATAGCTTACCAAAAAAAAAAAAAAAAAGGTAAATTTATAGAATTTTATAGATATTCGAAAAATTCAAAACAAAGTGTAGTTTTAAATCCTTTATATGTTCCAGTAGAGTCGCCGAGGTTAAAGCAACTTTGCAACAATAATCTGAATGTTCCAGCCGAGTACTGTTTTAAAATAATTATTGTTTAAGGTTTTATAGAAATATTACGATATTCATTAAATACTCTTAATTTTTGAGAAATATAATTATATTCGATTAAATTATTCTTTTACTTCATTACTATTTTTCTTTTATTTCACTTAATATTAAGAGATAAATATAAACTTTAAAATAAATGTCTTCTTAATATTCTAAAATAAATAACAATTTAAAATGAATTAAAAGTTTTATAGTAATAATAATAATAATTTCAAAAAACTTATTTTTTTAGGGTTTAAGGTTTTTGTTTTTGCTGCAGGAAAAGTTTCTCTATAAAAGTGAGTGGTGGAAGATAATTTTTTTTTACAATAAAAGCAGAAATATCTTTCCCATTTTATTATTATTATTTACCTTTCACGTTTTGCATCATAAACATTATTCTAGCATGCATAAGAGTGCTTACTAGGTCTTTTCCCCAATAATATTTCAAAATTTTCGCGGAGAATCTCACGAGAAAATGATAAAACACGAAGCAAACCAATTTAATGCTAAGGCACATTCATTTTCGCAACTTCTTTTAAATGAGACCACAAGTCATGACCATGGGGAAAATCCCTGTTGGCATTAATTTGATACTGCAATTCATGAAATTTTACTAATTTGAGTTTGGGCGTATATTGAGAGGGTTGGTGTATTTTCGCGTAGAAAGAGGTATAGATGCTTGGTTTGGAGGGATTGTCTTAGTTTTAAACTATGGTTACCCGTTTGGGAAGCAAACCCTAGGTCAAGGAACAGGTAAAGGTGGGTTAGGTTTTTGGGAGCTTCACTAAATTTTGAGTCCCAAGTTTCCCATTTGACTCAACGATCTTCACATTAATTAGTGGTACGGTTTTTGTTAGCTGAAAAATATATGAGGAAATTTATTCTAAGTGTTATTTTAAATGATTGTTTATTTTATTTTTTTTAAATGAAATAGAGTATTAATGGGGTGAAAATGTAATTTAGTTAAATATAATTACATTTCTTTTAAAATAAGATTATTTAATGAAATTTTTATTTTTATATAAAATCTTAAATAATATGATTATAAAGATTTGATAAGGTAAGATTGATTGATAATAACTTGGTAGTAACACAACTTGATTGGTATAATATCATTCCCTTAATATAAAATCTTAAATAATAATTATTTTGATAAGAGGAAATATTAGTATCACTGGGCCCCGGGGCCTTGAAGGAAATTTAAACCGTTTTTAATTTCCGTTGATGAAACCTATTTGATTTCACTAAAAGCAAGAAGTTGAGAAATCCCATATTTCTTTTGTATTTTCAAAGCCTACAAAAACAGAGAATTTGGCCTTTCACATGTTCCATTACCAAAACACCACAATAACGTCTTTCACTACAACCTAAACAGACTATACAAATGATATACTACTGTTCATAAGCATATATAGAATTTAGTGGATGACCATTTGAGCAGTAAATATTCAAAAAAATGCCATCAGCATTTTATATTTATATCCATGTGTTTTATCAATGAAATTCTTATATTGATATTAATCTAGCCAACTTCTTTAGAATAATGGTCACTACTCTGCCCATTTGAATTTAGATGTATATAAAAGTTAAATATATATCCAAATACATATGGAATATACCCAACTATAAATTTAATTAAGATATGAATGGGTTTACTATGGGCAATTGGAGGAGACTCGGGTATACCTACAAGGCACTTCGACGCCTAAGTCAATTTAATATCCAATGTAGTTCAAGTATATAAGAATAGATTATCTTATCTGGGCAGAAAGTCTCTGTATTTATAATGGAAGAATGTCTTGCTTATGCCGCCTTTGTATGATAGTATTAACTCCTATTGGTGGAGTGTGATGGCCTTTTGCATGCTATTCACTAGGCAAGATGCCTATAGTCATACTAGCTCCAGTAAAAGTTGCGGCTGGTGCTGTCATTCAGTTATTAGTTTTAATTCGTGGTCAAGTGATTCTGAGCTAATGATCTCGCTATCCCCATTTGCTTGGGCAGCTAGACAAGTGGTTGCCAGTTGAGTTGGTATCAGAGCACTCGATCCTGAGGGCTCTGCTTCCGCAACTGTCGTCTTTAGAGCGGAATCTTATTTGTTGGCCTCTTGTCGCCACTAGCCGCTACTGAAAATTTTTCAGGGGACTTTTTGGACCAAAAGGACTACTGTTTGACTCCGTTTTTTCAGATCTATATTGTTCATCAGTTCACGTGTGCACTGTTCATTAGGTACTATTCACGCCAAAAGAAATTGTTCCAGGACAGTGTCTACTCTTTCCAGATTTGTGTTTTTTTTTCTTATGTCAAACATCATTTGGATTTGCGTTTGCGTGATTTTCACCTCAACATTATGGCGGGTTCAAATGATACATCTTTGGAATTTATTTCTATTCGCCGAGATGAGTTGGAGCAGACTATGCTTGATTCTCTAAGTAAGCCATCTAATATTAGTACTTTGGCTATGACAGGTATGAGCTCCACTATTCATTTTTTTCTTACTTCTTGCATTGATATTAAACATTCTTGGATTATCAATTTCGGTGCTACTAATCATATAGCTTGTTATGATGACTCTTTTCTTTCTTATAACCCTACTATTAGCACCCATACAATAAGTTGTAGCTGATGACTCACATACATCAGTTACGTTCTGGTAACATATATTTTTTATAGCCTTCTTTGCATCTCCAAAATGTTCTTTATGTTCCCCAACTCTTCCCTAATATTCTTTCTATCTATAAAATTACCAAAGATTTGAATTACACCGTAATTTTCATCTCTATTTATTGTGTTTTTTTGGATTTCGTCACATAGAAGATGATTGACAATGCTAAGGAACAAGTTGAAAAAAAAGTTTCTGCATGTGATGCACGCATTTACTTCAGAGTTAATAAGTCATGGTTTTTGGGCGTTCCTTTGGACTTGGCTCTCATCTCGCACGTACAAGGTCTGTATCATATTATAATATTTCAAGATAAAAAATAATTATGCTTTACTTTCCATATAGAAAAATTATAATTTCTTTCATTCAGTAAAATTTCTTCTGACTCTTACCAGTTTAATTTTTACCTTATCAATTAAGGGTTTTCTATATTAAATATTTATTGTCAATTCTTAATTTTCTGAACTCTATTTTATTTTAGTTGTTCGATATAATTTTCATAACTTTCTCTTACGTAGATAATTCTGACATTAGATACGTCGGTGGCAGTAAACAAATGGTTTTTTTTTTGCCATGATTAATAATATATTGGTGTGAGGGTAAAAGCGGTCCCCTCAACCATATTAGACTTTGATCACACGTCCGTTTGTTGTTATCTAAAATTTGACATTAATAATGTATACTGTTTCAACCCGACAAAACCAGTGGAATAGAAGCTCTGGGGAATGGAATAGAAACGGGATTTTCGGATTCTGAGAAGTCTTCAACTTCTAACCATTAATATAATCCTAAGTTGGTCTAAATAGAATTCGCTGTTCAATTATATATTTGGGCTCTGTTTTGGAATCTGGTTCAGGTCCACGTTTCCAAATGATATTTCAAAGTTTCAAACACAAGGCATAAAATATATCATTTTCATTGGAACTTTGCTTTGTCTTGGCTTGTAGCTGATAAACTAAAACCTTCATGAGATTAATATATATATGTTGAAAGGGTAATTAAATATAAGATCATAATCCCCATAAGCTGCTACTTTGGAGGTTTATTGAGATTCCATCTTTTGGGTTATAATTAACAAACCACACACACGCGCACACACACACACACACACACACAAATGGTTCTATAAGGTGAAAGAAATAATGTATAGTACTTTGCTCTCATGAAAATCCTAAAATCTCTTTTCTCTTCTTCACTTTAATGACTTCGATTTCTTCCTTGGTAGTTGTACTGTTTTGAAGAGCCTTGTATTTTGCTTTTTCCTTATATGAACCAAACCTCAAACCTACGTGATCCTCGAAAAACACATACTTCTTTTAAGAGTCAGCAGAAAAGGTGGCTGAACCTTCGGATGCAGATCCCTTCTCAGGAAGCATATAATGGCTTCACATTGAGTGAACTTCACTCTCAGCTTGCTCTTCTTTGTCTTCCACTCTCTTGTTTCTGTGTGTTTATTTATTTTTTTAACTTGTTTTGGTTAAAATCTTGAGGAGCCACAACAAGGGTCTTTATCACTCTCTCTTTCTTTCTTATATTAAAGAAAATCAAGGTTAGGTTTTGCTTCTAGAAAAAGAAAAAAAAAAGGTTAAGATATGGAGGAGAGAAATGATACTGAGAAACTTGATGAGGTTATGCTACCAGGGTTCAGGTTTCATCCAACTGACGAGGAGCTTGTTGGGTTTTACCTAAAGAGAAAGATTCAACAAAGGTCTCTGTCTATTGAGCTCATCAAGCAGCTTGATATCTATAAGTATGATCCTTGGGATCTTCCAAGTAAGACATTACACAAACCTGCTAATTGGTTCATTTATAAACTATAGCCTAGCTGCTTCATATATTTAAGCACCTTTTTTTTTTAAAAAGTTTTAGCGGTTTGCTTCAGAATCACCTATGTACCTGTGATTTTTTTATCACATATGTCCTTGTGCTTTGTAAAAAATAAAAAATCACAGAGAAATATGTGATAAAAAATATATCATTTTACAAATCACAAGGATTTCTTCACAAGACACACTGATTCGCAAATCGGGTTTGACGGGAATTTTTTTTTTTTTATTTAAGGGGTCTATGATGGTATCTAACAAATGATTTATATGCTTCTAATTAATGTGTGTAGAGTTGGCTACTACAGGGGAGAAAGAGTGGTATTTCTACTGTCCCAGAGACAGAAAGTATAGAAACAGTGCAAGGCCTAATAGGGTAACAAGTGCTGGGTTCTGGAAAGCTACAGGGACTGACAGGCCTATATATTCCTCAGAGGGTTCAAAGTGTATTGGCTTGAAGAAATCCTTAGTGTTCTACAAAGGTAGAGCTGCCAAAGGTGTCAAAACTGACTGGATGATGCATGAGTTCAGATTACCTTCTCTCACTGTCTCATCATCATCATCATCATCCCCTAAGAAGTACATGGACAAGACGACCATTCCTGCTAATGTGAGTAAAACATCTCAAAGCTCTATTTCCTCAGCAAAGTTATCATTTTTTAAGTGTCTGTAAGAAGGGAATGGATTTAAGTTTATATAAAAATATTTCAACTATCAAGATTAATCAATATGTGACATAAGTTCGTATAAAAATATCTCAACTATCAAGATACAAATCAAGGGAGATAAAAGAATATAGAGTAAAATCCATTTTGGATCTTTTATGGGTTCACTCCCTTAAAAGAAAAATGGTTTGTATTTGAATTTTTTCGAGTTGAGATTCTCTTTAAATTTTTTTGGGACCTCATTAATTAATTTTTTTTGTCATGTAGAGGATTCCTTCCTTATCATTTATGGGAAATTATTTTCTCCAACCGTAGGAGAAAATATAGGCTCATGTCACAGAGACATATAAAGACATGTTTGCAAATTTTTTTTCTTTTAACTTATAGGCTCCACATTTTTTGTTAGTGTAGGAAAAAAAACTTTTCTCGTGTAAAATGAGAAAAGTATTACATTTATTGACTTTCTAATTGTTAACTTCTTTTTGAACTTGCAGGAATCTTGGGCAATCTGCAGGATATTCAAGAAAACCAATGCTACAGCTCAAAGAGCTCTCTCTCACACTTGGGTCTCTTCCTTACCTGAAACGATAACAACCTCTGATATGATAACCAATGATCGAGAAAGCAACCAATTTTATTCAGCAAACATACCATTGACAAAGAAAACTAGCTTAGGTAGCCAGTTTTGTACTGTTAGACACAATGACGACACACAACACTTAACCACTACTAGTAGTACTCTTTGTCCATTAGATGTTACCTCTTATAGTAAACCCCTTATTAATCCATTGTTTTACAAACCCTTTGATCGGTTACCCATTTCAAATGGAGAACTTACCAATGGATTATTATTCTCATCATCTCCTCTTGAAACATCTACAACTAGTGCTAAATCTTCAATGGATGTTTCTTCCTTAGCGCTATTGAGTATGTCATCTTCTGTGCTTGGAGATTTTAGTGAGACCTCTGAGGGAACAACCACAAACTTCGGTAGTGGGTTACAAGAGCACATTAATAATGGCTACACAATACCATTATTACGTGAGATGCAAGGAACCATTGGCAGCAACCAGCAAGATGAAAATGTATTGGTGATGATTCCTAATGTGAATGTGCCTCGTGTTGATGACCAACATTTGGAGACAGTACGATTTCCATTCGGCATGCCTTTCAATATTGGCGATGGATGGAAGTCAAGTGTGCTTTTGGATACTTCAACTTGTCCTTGTGATGCACCCTCTTGTTATTCCTCAACCAAGTGTTATACTTAGTCGTCAAGTTTATATAAATTAGAAGCCATTGTTTTTATAGCTTCTAATATGTAGGGACTAGAGTAAGGTCTGACTTTTTCTTTACTTGGATTTCTGTTCAATTTACATGCATGTAGAATCTTTTGTAAGGACTTTGAACATTTCGTAACAAATGTCTTTGGAAGAATGTTGTTAAAGTTTCTAAACAAAATGAAAAAGAGCACAAAGCAAATGACGCGCAGATACTTAGAGAGAGATCTAATTATTATTTTTTTCTTTTTCTTTTGATCTAACTAATCATGTCCTCCCAGTATCTCACGCCCGAGACGGGAAAAAAAGTCTATAAGAATATGAAATTAAATCTAAATCGAGTTTGGTGTGAGTATAATACTACTAGAAAAGGCTCCATTAGCGAAGGAATTTATCACTAGAAAATATTTCGTCGAAAATAGTGATGAAATTTTCGACGGAAATTAAATTCCGTCAAAAATAGAGATGGAAAAATTTTCTGTTGAAAATAAAGGCGGAAGAAGATTTGGTCATAACAAGTGATAACAATTTTCTACAGAAAATAAATTCCGTTGAAATTTTACACGGAAACTACCTCCGTTGAAAATTTCAACGGAATTATTTTTCTGTCGAAATTTTTTGATCGAATTTTTTTTGTCGGAAATTTTCGACGGAATTATGTTTCTGTCGAAAATTTCAACTGAATTTTGTTTCCGTCGGAAATTACAACTGAATTTTGTTTCCGTTGAAATTTCAACGACATCTTTTCCCGTGAAAAATTTCTGGTTGTGTCTGGGTCGGGGGTGCATGTGGTCCGGGCTCATCCACCCGAGAGGACTCCCTGAATATCCCGATAATACGGTCAATCTCCTCGTGAATGTAATCCAAACCATACCGGGGAAACTCCTCATAGTGGCCACATGGTACAACATCTCTTGCCCATCAATCTATATATCATAACATATAAGGCATGAGTCAACCACGTCATAAATAGTACAAAAATAAAATGTCAATCTTACCATGTGTCCTATCTTCGTAGCCCTCCTCGATATATAGAGCTTTCCTCTAGCTCTGTACCACTCCATGTACTCGTGGTTAGGTGACATCAGACCGAGTAAAAGATCGGGCACCAATATATGTTGCTCCCTAATCTACCATCTGTGTATCCATGGCCTAAGCTTACGCCTCTAGTTTTCATCCTTTTTATCGTGCAGTGTATGATCATGGACGCCTTTCAACTTTCTAGAAATATCCGGAATCGGCTAATCCAAACCAAACTGTCGCATACACCTGTCCGATTGGCTAGCCTCAACCATGTGAAAATAAACCAGAGGTGTGACAGCAAACCGCAGATACTGCTCTTGTGGAGATACACCCAACCATACATAATCTATGTATGACTGCCAAACCACCTACACAAAAAATGGCTAACAATTACTATTTATTAACAAAAAATAACACGTTTTAAAATACTAAAAAATATTATAACCTACATCATCCCAACATAACGTGTCCATGGTCGCCCGATAATGCACAACCTCATGTGACTTGAACCGCCAAAGAGTATTAAACCTGTCATCCAAAATACACATCATTATTAACTATACAACTTGTAAATTAATAAGAAGACACAATTGCCAAAACATACATACCACATCCATAGTGTGTCCCAGGCTGAGGAGGAGGAGGAAGGTGGGAGCAATGAGTGGAAATTTGATCCAGGCCCAAATCTGGAGAAGAATATGACACCTACCCATGTCAGATTTACTCGCGTGACGTACACTCGCACAAATTCCTGAACAAGTGTGTTAGAACCGCATACCCCCCAGCTATATCTGCCAATCTCGCCAAACCCTCCTCTGAGCAATGGAACTAAGCGACAATCTATGTTGTTACCTCCTGATCTGTCGCAAAGAAGGCAACACCCACACATATATACGCGTAATATGTGCCTCGTGAAAAAAATCTCACGATCATGATCCCCAACTACGCCACCCCAATGAGCATACAACTGATCAAAGTACGAAATCCGTAAATCGCAGGCACCATGGAACTCACTGGTCAAAGGCATAGCACCAAAAATCGCCTCATAAACTGCCGACAATCCTTATATGTAGATCCAGTAACAACATGCTCGTCAGTAGGCAATCCCAATATACCGCCACATTCTGTAAGGTGATAGTCATCTCACCATGTGTCATATGAAAGATATATGTCTTTGGTCTCCACTTCTCGACCAAAGCACTAATGAGAGCAGCATCAATCTGAAGTACATAATATAATTATCATATCAAATGTCATTAATTTAAAATGATTAAACTGAATAACAATATAATATATTACATCGTAAAGTGCATACCTGAATATGTTGCTTGAGTGCGACATGTATAAATCCTGCCTGCGTGAGGTAATCAGAAACTTCATCTGGAATATTGTTGGGAAGTGGCCCCCTTGTATCTTACCGCGTCGGGTCCTCAGCTGCCCAACCTGCTCAGTATTCCACACGCGCTATGAAATATGTGCCCTCTGCATCCTCTTTCAAAGGACCTCCCACCTATACGGCCCAGGTATAATATATATACTGGTATCTGTACACTCTGCCTCATGATCGGATGCAGATCCCTCGGATGAGGGTGAATCAGCCATGATAAAATACTATAAAAAAATTAAATTTATTGTTACAATTAATTTATATTCAAATTATGTATACTACAACATTAAAAATAATTTAATATACAACTAATTACAATATTTAAATTAAATATAACCCTAGAAATTATAACATACCCGTACATGATTATCGTCCAAATGAATTTATAATATATAATAATTTCAATTACTTGTTCTATGTCATTATTCATTACCTAAGCCACTATCAATTTTATGAGACATACAAAAAAATCCATACAACTAATAAATTCCTAGGTCACTAATTAATTTGTAGGTCAATAATATTAATTTCTAAGTCGATAGAAAATTCCTAAATCACTTCAAAATTTGTACATAACTTGATATTTCTTGGTCACCCGCAGTTTCCTAAGTCACTAATAAATTCCTAAATCACTAACGTATCCCTAATTTATTATTGTAATTTAAACATATAGAAAGCAGGTATTAAAAACTTACTTTTCGGACAGAGATTCGCTAACTAATTTTTCGTGGAAGGGAGAACAATAGCTCATTAGAGAGAAGTGAAAGAGCGAGAGTAAAACAGTAAAAGTGGAAATTTTTGGGATTTATAGGTTGCAGTCTAAGACGCCACATTTTGGGCGTCTGAATGGGGAGTGACATACTACAATACATGCATAAATATTTTGGAAATTGTAATAAATTAGTAATTTTTTTATTTAAATTATAATAAATTAAGTTTTTTTTGCCGAGTTTTGTTTGCACATGAATCGACAGGCAATGAAGAGCGATTCATGGGGTTGTATCACATGTCACACATGCATCTATTAAGTGTACGGTGTACATCAATCTCGGCTAGACTTGTCAAATTTGGCCAGGGCCCTCGGGCCAGCCCTTCAACCCTATTTTTCAGCCCCATTATTTTTCAGCCCACATTTAATAGGGTTATTTTTGACCCTAGCCCCACTGACCCTCATCTTTTTGGGGTTAACCCAACAACCCTGCGGGCTAGCCCATTGCTTATTCTCTGAACCCTAAATTCCCAATGCTCTACTTTTCTCTCTCTTGGCGTTCTAATTTTCTTCTTCTTCAGCGTGTCTGTGGCAACCACACACACATTCACAATTCTCTGGTCAGGTATCTTCTCTCTCTTTTTCTCAATGCTTTCAATTTTTGATTCCCTGCACCGTAATCTCTTTCTCTGAGTTCCATCTTTTTCATTTTTGATTCGATGAGCAAAATTGATCCATTTTTTTTGTTAGGGGTTCATATTGGCCGATTTGTTATGCCTCATAATTATGGACCCATTTAAGATTCTGGGTTCTTGTTTCTATTCTAGTTTCAAATTTAAAAATAAAAATAAAAATCCTGAGATTGTTGAATCTGATTCTTTGCGTTTTCTTGGAGTAGTGTTATATGACCACAAGAAAAGAACAATGTAAGAACTGAGATTGCAACAACAAAATTATTGCAATCTCATGGGATTCCCTTCGCTAACAGGTTCAAATTCTTCACCCTCTCTTCTTTCTTTCTTTCGCCATATTCTGTTTCTCTTTTGTGCAAATCAAATGTATGGTATGTATATGGAAAATTTAGAGGCCCCTGATCTGAAAATTCCCTTTCTTTTATTGGATTTTCTTCATTTTGTCGGTGATTGGAATTATCGGGATGAGTCTGCACTCTTTTGCCATTTATGCCTTAAACCTGGTTTAGATATTTAGAATTACTTGTTTTTTTTTTATAGTGAAATGATAGATTTGAGTGCAAATGGGAGCTTTTCTTTGATGAATTGGATCCGGCTAAGTTTTTGTAGGGGGCATTGATTGCTTTTTGTTTTATAATTCATAGTGGCAACAGATTCTGATCTTGCTTTCTTTTTCAGATTCTGATCTTCCTAATTGTCCTCTTGTGAAGATTGCAACAAAATTATTGCAGTGTCTGGTGATGCATGAGACTGTTAAAATATAGATATAATGCAAGTGTTGTTAAAATATATTTTGTTTTTGGCCCGCGGGCTGGCCCTAACCCGTGGGGTTATATGTTTTTTTGGCCCATGCAGGCTGTTTCATATACGGGCTTTTTGGCCCTGCGAGTTTTTTGGCCCTGGCCCGTGCGGGCTAGGACCTAACGGGTCGGGCTGGCCCATTTTAACGGCTCTAATCTCGGCCGAGAGCTGAGCGAGAAATTCAAGGGTGCTGACATGTGAAAAGAGCTCCACGTAATCTCGGCCAGTAGCCTTAGCCAAGTGGATAGGCTTTTGAAGATATGGCGGTCTGTCACTTTAACTGAGCATCCCGCTCCATTGATGGCCGATATTTACGGCATGCAAAACACTACACGTGTCCAAACAAGACTCATCCATTGTTGTAGCAAATTTGTGAGGTGAAATTTTGGAAAAATTTATGAAATTGTGATAAATAATTGCAAATACTTTGACAAATGGGTCAATGTCCAATACTCTCATAAATTTAATATTAAACAAAACTTAATACATGAGGGCGTAGCGATCTACATAACAAATATATTAATGGATTTAGTGTTTATCATTTTAAAAGATATAAATTATGTCATTTTTAAAGAAAGATAGATATAAAAAATGAAAATCATAGAGAAAAAAATGATTTTTTTAATTTAAATTTTATATAAAAAATATTATTTTGTATTTATTTCTCTTAAAATGAGATAATTTAATGTCATTTAAAATAACAACCACTCTCTCTTATATTAAATGACTAAAATAATATAATTAGGATAGTCGCTTTCACTTGCCCCAGTTATTCGCTCTGACTATCCAGCGTTCCCCTCTCGTTCCTCCTTTTAACTGGCGTCAGTGCTGGTGGGGACTTTTCACTTCTCCTTTTCATGCTTGGGTCCACCGGCTGCGACGCGACAAGAGAACCTCCGACACCGATGGAAATTCCGACAATGGCACAATCGTAATTGTCCGCGGCACCCTCCACGCCAAGTTCGCCGTCGACGGCAGCTGGAAAACCTTGAGGCCCGGCGTCTTGGTTTCTCGCGAGTCCGGCTACAAAGCTGTTGTCCTTCAAAGAACACAAACGGTAACACCTCCATTTTGTTTTCTTGTTCTAACTTTTTTTGTTTTCTCTCAGTTGTTGGATTTTGTTTTTGATTTGAAAATAAGAGGACCCCATGTTCACCAAATTCACAATCAATCAAATAAGAAAAAGAAACAGGAAAGGATTTAGACTAATTTTTCTCTCTAAATTTTCCAGTTTTCTTTTGAAAACCTAAGTAACGTTGGGCCGTTCGTCTCTGCCTCTCTGGGGATTTTTCATCTTCTCCTTCGAATTCAATCTTCATTGTGTTAGCTTAAAATTAAAGATTATAGATTGAAGATGTAAGATGATGAGGTTTGTTTGGGTTCCTTGGAGTTCCAGAATCAGAATCCATTGGGACCGAGAAGAGAGGGTCAAAAGAAAGCGATGCCTAAAAAGGTGGGGGTCAACACCAAGGTGGAGGCGGCCAGGGCTCGTAAGAGCGCCGTCGGAGAGGAGCGAAAAGAGCGCGAGACTCGAGAGAAGGAGGAACAATACTGGCGCGACGCCGAGGGTTCCAAGTCACGCCCCACCAAGATGCGCGATGAAGAAGCCGACGAGAGGGCGGAGGCAGCCGCACGTCGAGCAGAGGCGCGTCGATTGGCGGAGCTGGATACGTCCATAAAAAAGCCTTTGTTTCTTACAGGTTCTCTTTGCCCTATCTCTATCTGCTTCTGTGATTTAGAATCATTGTCGTTGATCTCTTATTATCATTATCTGAAGATAAATAATAATGGATCAAAGCTAAATGATAATAACAACGAGAAAAAAATTTAAGCTACATATATAATATCTGAGTGGTGTCCAAAAAAAAAAAAAATTCAAGATGAGATCTACTTTTGTTTGGTGTGTGTAGCGTGAAAATATTTTTTCATGAGAAAATTATTTCTATAATAACAATAGATTTATGTTTCTACTTTAATTGTCGAAAAAATTTCGATGGGCCCCTCGAATTAAAACCTCTCCCGCTAAAGAAGAGACGTAAAGCCCTAATAACAAATGAATTTGTTGAAATCTTACGTTCTAGATACTAATAACAAATGAATTTGTTGAAATCTTACATTCTAGATATAAAAAGCATGTAGATTAGAAAAAATTATATGTAGAATTCATGTCAGCACAGAAATCAAAGGGTGTGTAAGAAAATTTCAATTATGTTGATTGAGAATTATAAAATTCATAATAAATAGTGCTAAAAGAGGAAGTAAGGTTACTGTGATTGATTTAGAAAAAATTATATCTAGAATTCATGTCAGCACGAAAATCAAAAAGTGTGTATGAAAATTTCAATTTTGTTAAATGAAAATTATAAACCCATACCAAATAGTGCTAAAAGAGAAAGTGAGGTTACTGTGATTGAGATCAAATCCACAATAAGAGAACGAGCCGACAGAAATTGAGTAGGGCCCAATTGTTAACGAAAGCTGTTGACCTGCCACATTAAGAGAACATTATGTAGTATTGTTTTTTCAACTACAAAAGCCATCTCGCCCCATTTAATATTTTTTTTCCATTCCGTAAGTAATAATAGGGTATGAATATTCACATATCGGATTAGATTAGTTTAAATAAATTGATCTAATTTAATTGATTTTTTGTGTGGATAATATCATCTCATTAATTCAATTTAAATTATAAAGAGAAAAATATCTCTTTAGAGATGTTGTTTTGAGGTTTAAGATTAAAAGATTATAATGATAAAGATTAATATAACTTTGCAATAAATTAGAATTACAAAAACACTCTTATTTTCGTCACAAAATGATGTCGTTTTGTGATCATCGGATATAACTTATCTCGACGGGAGAAATGCTTAATTTAAATTAGGATACGGAGGGGCGAATTATGGCAGTTGAAAGTTGTATTAGTCGAAGAAAGAAATCTAACAACAAAACAAAGAGAAGATTGATTGCAAAATGATGATAAGTCCATCAAAACTTTTCTCCAATATTAGTTCAATTCTATGTCCTCAGCACAAAGTGAAGATGGTACATGCATCAGAAAATATCCATGTACATTTGAATATAAAACGTGCAAGCTTGGATTGGTTAAGCGGACTCGAACCGCATCCGAATCTCGATGTTCTAACTGGACCCAAGTGGAGCCCGACTCCATCTCGTCCATCAATATGGGTTACAGTGTTCAAGTTCAGGAAGAGAACAGGTAAGCCCAAACTACTCTAGCTTTTTGCCTTAGTTTTTATTTTTATTTTTTTTGTTTTGAGTAAGATCTATATTATTTAATTTTATACGATATTCTTGAACAGGCAGTTGAAAATAAATCGTTAATGTGTAACGGTGATAAAATGATCATATTTATATTAGAAAAAAAGCCTTCATACATGGGAATTGCTAATTTGAATGTTTAGTGCTTATCATTTATATTTGGGAAAACTTCAAAAAAAAAAAAACCTCTCCCGGTGTGTTTCCTCTAGAAGTACTTACTTCCCTTCCCAAAATTTTGAATCATTTATATCGATATTTATAGTCTAAGAAACCTGGACACACATTTTCTTGGAAAAATAGCGTGTCACGTGTCCGACACGGACACGTTCGGACACGCGTCCGATACGCGGTCAACATTTTGGAACATGTGGTCAACTCTTGGACACGTTTGGACATGTTTTTTCTTTTTTGTCTTGATTTTATTTTTTTAACTAAAAATAAAAAAAACATTTATAAATCATTTTTTTCTGTTATGAGAATTGACATGAAAAATTAACAAGGTACGAAAAATTATTATTTTTTATATTTATGTTATGAAATTTGAATATTTGATTGGTTATATAATTAATTATGAACTGTTATATGTATTAAATATAAACTATATTATATATATTAAAAATATTATTTAATATCAAAACGTGTCCCAACGTGTCGAAATATGTCATTTTTTAGAATTAACGTGTCGTCGTGTCAGTGTCCGTGCATCATAGTTTGTAGTTTCTATATCACTTACCTCCCTAACTTAATTTTTTATTATTAGATAATAGGTAAGGGAATGAAATTTTTTGAGTGAAAACATATTGAGACACTTTCACGGTATAGGTTGGAAATCTTTTATACAAACACCCATAAACGCTAGCTTCTTCCCTATTTTTTTTTAAGGTAGTTTTGGTATTTTTAAAAAGAAATTATTTTCATCTTTAGTTTTGGATGGAAAATTAAGTTGGGAGGTAACTGATAAAGAAACTTTAAGTATGAGTATAAATAATAAAAAATTTCGGGGAGAAAGGTAAGTGATTATGAGAAAACTTGAGGGCTTTTTTCTTTGAAGTTTTTCATCTAATCTACAACATGATGACAGGAGGTCTCTGAATGCTGAAAGATTACCTGGAAGTTCAGACAATGGGAAAGAGAATCATTGGCACGACAACTTAGAACAACGATTAGCAGGCAAAAGGAAGATATGTGATCTCAATGTGAACGTTGATAATAATTTAGAATGTCCATGGCCCTTATTCACAGAAACTTTGGACGAGGAAGACAGCGATGAGACTTTAGATTCTGATTCAGATGCGTTCTCTGGCCCCTCATGAACTCAGTTTTTGATGCTCCACCTTCCTGTTCTACAACGAGCTTGTTTTTGTGATAATTTCTCTTTGCTAAACGAGTATATGGATTACCAAATATCGATGTATTTGTGATCATGTTTCCTACTGAGCCACTTCACAAAGAGTTCATGCGATATTACTTTATTCATCACACACCCAATAGTTTACAGTTTACCCAACATCTTGTGCTCTCTCTCTCTCACATAGAGACGATAGAACAGAATAGGCTCGTTGAACTGACTTATCCTAGTTAATCTTGTTGGGATTGCAATCACACTCCCATAATCAGCAAAACAAAAGGAGAAAAAAGAAAAAAGAACAGAGATAACAATTTATCTGGTTCACCCAATTTAGGTTATTCCATCAATATTTTAATATATTCTTCTCATCACAATTATTATAAAACAGTTTATTTTAATATATTCCACTTTAGAAAGGGAATATAAATAGATCTAGAATCTCCAAACAACTATAGTTATCATGTTCGAATCCAAACTACTTAAATAAAAAAAATAAAATAAACCCAAGATCTACAATAGTACTAGGCCTCCAAAGTATCCCATTAGCCTTCTCTGCATCCTCCAATAAGAGTTATCATCTGAATGGAAGTATGAGATGTATCCAAGAAATTTAATCCCATTCAATTGTGGGTCTATTATGGTTTGGATCGCAACAAGTAGAGTTTACATGCTTACAAAATCTTATTCAACTAAAGATATGGATGACATTATGTTCTCTAAACCTATTTTTGGAGAGAAATATTTTCTTATTTATGTGTTTAGGGGGGGAAAAAAGTGTTTGATAATACAATTTATTTCCATCCCTGGAGAGAGAAAAAGAGAGATTCATTTGTTCCATCAACATTCTTATCGTATATACAAATGCACTACCTTAAAATCAAAGGATTAACTGGTTGGCCTTCAAGAACAAATTCATTCCTTCCCTTCCAAATTGCCCAACAAATATTGCCCACAAGAGAAGATACTTTGTTGGCATTCTTCGGATGTACCCTTTTAATCTCCTCGAGTTTCTGGCAAAGCCAAAGTTGAAAGCTTTGAACTGAATTGACATCAATACTCCACTGGAAATCACTTCCAAACCAAAGGGGTCTAGTCCATGGGCAAAACAGGAACACATGTTCAACAGTTTCAGGTTCTGTTCCACAAACGGGACAGAGTGGGCTATTCACAAGCTTCCCCTTGAAAAGATATTCATAAGTTGGCAAAGCATTTTGACAAATAACCCACATTAGCATTTTTACATTTGGAGCAGCTTCAATGTTGCTAATCGCCAACCATAAATTTCCATGTTGTGCCTCACAAATTTCCATGCCTTCTGATCCACGTCTTCTTTTGGGCAATGGTTGAAAATTTTGGTCCAAATCAGGCTTGGAAAAATCGCTATATGCTCTCTTTGCAGACTTTGGATTTGTAAACCGGACATCCTCCATGCATGTTTTTTGCTTGTACACATGAGCCCCCATCCATTTTATGATTCCTTTTTTGACTTTACATGTGTGTGGAGAATCATTTTTACTTGGTCCCACATATGAAACTTCAACATGGTTCCACCCGTCCATGACATACACACTTTCCAATTCACCATTGTAGGATTTGAGCTGTATATCAGACAAAAATACATGGTATGTTACTAGTTTTGATTGCACAGTGAAATGGCATTGCAGCTTTTGAATGCCATTGATGAGCAAGTGGAACCTTGAACTGAGGAAACTACCCTGCTTGTCCAAAACTCCAACAACAGCAGCTAGAGCCATCCTTGGGAATTTGTTACGAAACCAGAAAGAAAGGGATGATCCGTTAGTACAATGATCGAACCATTCTGGTATCCATAATCCCGGAAGAGAAAAATCAGTGCTTCCACCCTCATGTAATCTCTGTAAGCCACAATAAATAATACCAAAGCATAATGAGCTTTAGCAGTTAGCAGCAGCATATAGATGATAATTGTGTTTGTGAGATTAATATAAAAAGTAAGAAACCTTTACCTGACTCAATAACATGCTTTGAGACTCATGAGTTAATGATATGCAATTTATTGCCGAGAGATATTTTATCTTTGGAGGAACCACTCTGATTTCTTGAAGCTTCTTGCAATTATCCAAAACTAGATTCTTCAGAAAGAGACATTGACTGATGCATTCAGGAAGGATTTTGAAAGGACTGCAACTTAGGTCCAAGAATTCTACAATGGGGAAGCAGGTAGGTGTCAAGTTGCAGTAGTTTAACCTTTCTTGTTCTTCACCTTTGCCAAGGATCAAATTTGCATACCGTCCACATTTTACAGCTGTCAATCTCTCAAGTTTTGGTAACAACAGAATACTTCTTGGGATTTGATGAAGCATCTTGCACTTGTCCAGCACTAAAGATTTAAGCCCAATGAGTTTTCTGAATGAAAATGGCAATTCTTCTATAGCAGTTCCATACAGATCAATGTTTTTTATATGTATCATTTCTTCTAATATATTTGGCAAACTGTGGAGACTAGAGCATTTTCTGAGAGACAGATATTCAAGATTTGTTAACTTGAAGCTGTGGGGAAGAATCCTTAGATTGGTGCATCCAATAGCAGTCAACCATGTCAGTTTATCAAGAAACCCAATGGAATCATGAACTTCTATTAAATTCTTGCAGTTATCAAGGCACAACTTCATTAAATTTGGAGCTCCAGACATGTCAGGTACCTTTTTTATGAATTTGCAACCTCTTAAAACCATTTCACTCAAAGACTCGAACTTCTGCTAATCAAAAAAAAAAAAAAACTGGTAATGAGAATTCCCAAGTGCGGTTTGTAAATGTACAAGACATACAAAACATTTCAAGATAGATATCAATTGAACATACCATAAGTTCAAGTAGTTTGTCCAATCTATTGCAACTCATAGACAAGTCTAGCATGACAAGTCTCCTTGGATCAAACTCAAGTGGCAGAGATGATGAAGGATATCCCTGCCATTTTAGCACTCTCAAACTGTTTGGGAGATATTCAGGGCCTCTAGAAAAGTGAGCATTTTCAATGGTAAGTATTTTGAGGTTTTTCATCTTCTTCAGCTCACTTCCATTCCACCGAACTTCCTTATTCTTTGGCAAGTGAAGCATGACTACTTCGATTGCTTCGGTTCCCTTTTAAGCCAAAATAATAAGTTAACAACAATTCAACTTATATATGTAATCTGTTAGTAATGTCATGTACATATTTAGAGAAGTTTCCAAGTCATAAAGCAGATTATCCAAATGTTAATAATTTTTGTAAACACAAATTTGAAAAGGAAGCTAAGAATTATGTCCTGAAGAACATATTTGTCAAAAGAGTTTCATCCAAGTGCAGAAAGAAAAACATAGGTGTCATGTGCACATACCTTGTCATTTTCTAGAACATCTAGAATATCCTCGGAACACCATAGTCTACTGCGTTTGCCAGGTTCTGATGGTGATTCCTGCCGAACAATTTCTCTGCCCATGTCCTCTACCAAGTTATGCATTCTCACAAAACCATGTTGATCAATCTTTATGAGAGATTTATCAATCAGCACTCGAATAACATATACTGGGGAGAAGCCACGACCTTGTAGCAATACACTGATGACATCTTTCAAATTGCAACCTTTAAAGAAACAAGCTATATCAAGGAAAACTTCCTTCTCATTTCCTTTCAAACCATCATAGCTTACTTTTAGTGTTTTCTGAATATCTTCATCTGGAATTTTTTCGTAGGTATCTAACGCAGCTTTCCATTCTGACATTGTTTTACCAATTAAGTTAGAACCTATTATCTCTAAAGCCAATGGAAGGCCATTGGAATAAAGTATTGCACGCTTTGAGATATCAATGTATCTTGGATCAACCTCATTATTTTTGAAAGCATGCCAACTAAACAACTCGAGAGTTTCTTTGTGATTTAAACCTTTTGCCTCATATGTTCTTTCAACACCATGAACATGTAGCAAATGCTTATCCCTTGTTGTGATAATGATTTTGCTACCATAACCAAACCAAGAAACATCTCCAGCAAGTGCTTTTAATTGCTCCATATTATCAACATCATCAAGAATCAAAAGAACTTTCTTTCTTTGAAGCTTCCTTTTCATTACTTCCATTCCCCTATTAATACTCCCCAACTTGATACTCTTCTCCCCAACTATCTCAGAGAGTATTGTCTCCTGAAGTTGTACTAAACCATACTTCATAGAATTTTCTCTGATGTCAGCAAGAAAACAATGACCATCAAATTGATCAGCAATGAAATTATACACTGCACATGCAATTGTTGTTTTGCCTATCCCCCCAATTCCAAAAATCCCCACCATGCTAAATCCTTGATTGGATCCAACTTCTAAACATGAGTTCACCTCTTGCACTCTAGACTCCAATCCAATTGGATACTTAGCCACATGTAAAGGGTTACGATTTATCTTTTTGGACACCTCTTCAATGATCCTCCGAATAAATTCATACTCGTACCTACCCAAATACAAAATCCATATCAAGTTAAATCAAATGCATCATCATCATATTCATGCCCAGTTTCATTCACAAATTCAAATCTCAATATATCTTTACAAATAATGATTTTGTTCCTTGCTTTTTCTAAATTTATCAGCAAAAAACAACAAAATCAATTTATGTAAAAGTCAACAGTGGAGTACCCGTGTTTGAATTTGAAATGCCAACCAGACAAATTAGCTGCTTCTTGTAAAGCTAACTTCCACTTGTGCACCTTGTCCTTGTCATTTTTGAATCTTTCTTCAAGCTTAGCCAATGCTTTTCCATAAGAACCCTTTTGATGCCGAACATAACATGGACTCACTCCATAAAAAATTGGCAAAACCCATCGACCCTTTTTCATGATGAAGTCAAGGATTTTGACAAGTTCTTCAAGACAATAAGCTGAGGAAGCATAGTTTTTGGAGAAAACAATAATTGCTATTCTAGATTGCTGAATTGCTTTGAAAAGAGCTGGTGCAATTTCTTCACCTCTTCTAAGCTCCTCATCATCTATGAAGGTGTGGATTCCCCTGTCACAGAGAGATTTGTAAAGGTTGCCAGTGAAGCCACTTCGAGTATCATCGCCTCTAAAACTGAGGAACACATCATAAGTCCATCTAGAGGTGGAAGAAGAAGAAGAAGAGGAAGAGGAACATGATCCATGTGTCATCATAATCACTGTAACGAACCTTGAAAGGGGAGGTAGACACTGAAATGAGTTTCAAACACACTATGTGAAGATCACAAATTTGATGGTAATATGCAATGGAAACAGTTACAGGATTTGACCTATTGACTTCAGCCATTAATTTATTGAGTACATAAAATTTCAAGAGAGTTCAAATTAAGTTATTGTTTAATAGTAAGTAAAAAAAATGTGTCATTAAGATGTATCATTTCACTCGTGGGTTTTATATTTTTATTTTTTTGTCATTATTTTTTTTTTAATAAATCTCAACTAGTTAAGAGAGTGAAATGACAAAACTTATATCGCATGTTTAAAATACACACCTTTTTACGATTTGTCTCAGCTAGTGCCCTCGTTATATATTAAAAAAAAATACACACTTTTTTCCTAGGATTTAATCAACGATTTAACTTACTTTGCTATCAAGCTTTTTTATTTCAAAAAATAGATATATCTTAATGGAGGAGGAATATTCTTACTAAAAAAATTACTATCAATTTACTATCTATTTGATCACCGTTGGATCATCAATTTTTCTCCCTTTATAAACATTTCAGCATTCTCTCTTTGATCTAATGGTGTTTAGATTGATAGTGGGTTAGTAGTGAATTTTTTTGGTAGTAAGAATATCTCGATATTTTAATATTAGAATAAGAGGTGAGATATTCTTGTTATCAAATATTCCTACTACCAATCTAATATAACTATTTATTATCAGTAGTACATCAAAAGCTGATTTTCTTTTCTCTTTCTTTATAAACTTTTCAGAGATTATCGAACTAGTAAAACTTCTCACCAGTCCAATAAATATTGGGTTGAGTTTGATCATACACAGTTAAACATGAAGGATTTTGATGAAGAGAAAGAGAGATAACAAGTTATCTTGCTGGGATGCTTGGCGAGATGGTTGATCAACATTTTGCTTATCTGGGCAGTTTGTGAGCGACTGGGTACCTGTAAGACATTCTAATGCTCAAGTCAGTTCAGTATTCAAAAAAGTTGAAGTATTCAAAATATCATGGGCTAAATGCTTCTGTATTTATAGTATTGAGCACCTTGTTTCATATCGCCTTTCATAAGACAGTGTTCACTTTCATTCTTAATAATAATGATTCCTTTCAGGTAAAGTTACATTGGCTTGCTAGTCAAGTAAGCAAGATCCCACACTTTCTACGTGAGATGAGTTACCCTTGTGATTAAGGTCACAGGGGATCTTCGGGCCATTTGCGCCTTTATGAGATTAGGCCTCTATTTCACATGTAGTGAGTCTGTATCAACTTCTTTAATCTATACAATACAAGGGTATCAAAATATGTTAAAGTTAATATTTCGTATCGAATGACTTGAACAAAACATAAGAGATAAGTTAACAAAATATATGAGATAAGCCTTCAAAGTTAAAGAAATAAATATTTTTTTATTAATTTGGTTTAGTCCGATTTGGTCTATTAAAAGTATTGTATTTCCCTTTTGAACTTTATATAAATGTTTTTTTAAAATTAGCATTCATATATCTTAAATAATAATTAATTTTAAATATTTTAATACAAGTCAATCAAAAAATTATTGGTAATTAACATTTTAAACTGTATTTATATAAATAAATGAGGAAGGTTATATTTACAATCTTTTTATTTATAAATTACACTAAGTATGACCGGTCATACTTCAATAAAGAGTATATGACCGATCATACTTAGTGTAATTTGTAAAAAAAGTTTATAAACAGATTTTTTTCTAAATAAATAAATAAAATGTGAGCCAATAAGCCAGCTCAAATAACCTGCAATCTGCAGGACCCCATTAACTTGACCCGCACTGGGCTGGATCAATCCAAATTAACACCCTTATTGATGATTCGATACTAAATTGAAGTTTAACTAGGTTCAAATGGAACAACCTTAGGAGTAATCAGATCACGGTTTAATCAATGCAACCAGCGGATCCGATTTTGTTTTTAAAATATTGTTCTTTCTGATCAAATTTGTGTTGTCATTTGATGCTAACTACCTTTGTATATATTCATGTAGTAAAATTAAGGGCTTGTTTGGTGAACATGATAGGATAAGTTAATTGGATAATGGTAGAATAGAATATGAGTCCGATAAGCTCGTATTTCATCCTATGCTTGATGTGTACCATATAAGAACAATAGTATTCTCTTATGTGTTTGGTGTGAATCAGATTGCGTCAAGATATGCTTTAAATATACAATAATGCCCATAATAATAGAAAACATCGTTGTTCTCTCTATCGATCCTTGAAACTGTTGGATTATTTCTCCTTAATTAGATACAAGTTCCAATGCATTGAAGAATGACAAGACTTCATGGGAAAATGAAAAGACTTCATGGGATAACGAAGAGTTAAATTGAAATCCTCTTCATTAAATTGAGAAGAATTTAGTGCATCGAAGATATCCCTCCTAGCCATCTATAAATAAAGGAAGAAATGAGATCAACAAAGTGAGGTGAAGAAATCCTCCATGACAGAAAAGAATCTGACAAAAACCTCTAGGGAGAAGTTTGAGTAAGACCTCTCTAAAGAAGTTTGAATACCACCATTGTAGGTGATGCCTGATTATTTGAGAGTACCTCTAAAGAGATGTTTGAGAGTTAGACTTCTTTAGGGACGTTTAATATTACCATCATACTTGGTGAAGCTTGATTGTACCGCTGGTGAAAGATTAGGGAAGTTTGACTGTCGTGACCTATTATTCTTATAGTGGAAGTTTGATTCTGGATAATTGTCTCGTGGGTTTTTACTTTTTTATATAGGAGAAGGTTATGTTATTCTTTATCTCTTTTCTCTTGCATTTGCTATTTCGCTTCCGCAATTGACTTGAGTGTCCGACTTAACCCAACAGAAATATATAAACACATCTCTCATCTGATGAACATTCACCAGATCCAGCACCTACCTACCACAAGTCTTGATTTCCTTTCACCCTCCAAAAAGGAAAGAAAACCATTCAAACCAAACCAAGAAAAAAAATTAATCTAATATTACAGTTGCAAATGCATTCAACTGCGCTAATAAAAAATGGCAGGAAGGTCAAGACCAGCAAGATCTACTAGATAGCGATTCGTCGATTTTGGATTTGTCAATTCAATTCTTCTTCGCGTTTTGTTTTCTAAGTTTTTCATTTTTACTATTTTTTCCAAATTTGGTTCTATCAATCCAATTTTTTAATTTTTTTAAAAACGTTTCAGTGGTTCACAGCCCTAGAAAGTGTGGAGAGCTAACGACTGGCCAAGCTGGAAAATGTTTCGGTGGCATTGCCTATGTGCACTCCGGTGATGGACAAGGTGGGGCTAGCCAAACTGGCCAATGGCAAGATTATCAGTGATAGGATTGATAAAGTGACAGAGAGGGAAAGAGAGAAGAGGATAAAAAGGGTTAGATTTGAATAAAATGAATTTATTTTTTCTATCCTATCTTTTTGGATTTTAACCCAAGACCCCACTTAAGATAAGTCCTCATATTTTGGGTAGAATAAAATCAGACAACAATAATTTTATCCTATCATATAAGCTCACCAAACAAAATTGATTAAAAGAAAACATGATAAACTATACCAAACAAAATTGATTAAAAGAAAATATGATAAACTATCGTATTATATCTTCGTGTTCTGATGTAGCTATTGCGTGCATAAAGATAATTGTAGCAAAATTGGATGATATATTAGAAAAATGATAAATATTATGAAGTACCGACACTTGAAAAATCCTGATGTGTCATGTCCGACACTTTCCGATACTCACCGACACTCCGACACTCCAATACTTATTGCAAAGACTCAAAAAAGGTTCAAATGTTACGTTGCGTTGCATTTTGAGTTCCAACTATTAGATTCGTTAGATTACAATTACGATTTTATTGAGTATAATATAAACATTTGGGATATATTATTTCTTTGCAAAATAGATGGGTATTATAAGTTTAGCTTTATTTTTTATTAAATTATTGAGTACTAAATATAATATACACTACATGAATTAAAATATTATATAATATCACAATGTGTCTTAACGTGTCAAAATTTAACATTTTTTAGAATTAATGTGTCGGAGTGTCGTATCCTGTATCAGTGTCGGTGCAACATAGGCTAAATATCACGATTTTCTTTTAGCCACGTGGCATGCAATTCATTACTATTTATTATCCATATCGTTATTGGCCATTAGGCACCTCATCATATTTTCGCAAGGGGGAAAGGGTAGGGATGAAATTGGGCCGGGCCGGCCTGCAGGAGCCTATGGCTCGGCCTATATCAGGCCAGACCGAACCTAGTATATTTTGTATAATAGGCCGGTCTTGGGCTATAAAAAAGCCTGTTTAATTAAAAGGTCGTAGGCCCACTTTCAAAAGGCCAGGCCTTTAAGCCTACAGGTCGGCCTATATTGTACTATTTATTTTAAATAAAATAAAATAGAGTAAGTATGCCTTGAAGAAAAAAAATAAAATATATAAATTTAATCAATTGCAATTATTTATAACTTAGTTATATTCGATTATAATTTAATAGAAATCTTACTTTATTTCTTATATTGGAGGAACCAACATCTTAACATGTTAGATTGTGTATATGAATATATTAAAAGATTTTTGGGAGAGGTTATACTTACTACAAGCATCATGATGTGTTTGTTGGATTCATGTAGTTATTTTAATTTACATAGTATGGATTTGTTTGTTGGATCTGATGAAATATATGTTATTTAGTTTGAGCATTTTACTTTTGAAAATGACTTAAATGCATATTGTATGAGCTTTGTTATTATTCATGATTCTGTTTGGACGTTGAAATTATGATTTTTGGTGTAGTAACAGAGTTTGAGTACTTTGTAAAGTTGATTCATGGTTCTGCTTGGAAGTTAAAAATTAACAGGGTAACGGGCCAAGTCAGGCCATTTGTTTTTTATAAACGGGTCAAGTCAGGCTAACAGTTAGACTCATACTAGGTTTGGGTCAGGCGAAATTGAAATTTTTTTACGTAAGCTTGGCTTTTCGGAGTAAAGTTTGGTCCAACCCAACCCAGTTCAGTTTCACCTCTAGGGGGGTAATTATGCAGCAATTTTACTAAGGGTTTTATAAGAGTTATGTCGTAGGAAAAGTGATTGTGTTATGTTATAGAGATTCGTTTTACGTGTCGGAGTTTTTTTTGCTGCGGGCCCCACAAAATATTGTGTGTGTAGAAAATTTTGTAAGGTCATGTTAAATAATAGATGATAAACCCTTTTACTAAATATCAGAGTTATGGTAAATGCAATTCATAGTTCCTGTTTTTTTTTTTTTTGGAACAGAAGAAAATACAATAAGACAAACGAGAGAGAATTTATAGTGGTCCGAGACCATCATTTTTTAGGTGATCCTTAATATAAATGGGAGGGTAAAATTAAGAAAGAGAAAAAATAACAGGAGTAAAAAAAAAAGAAAAAATTAATGTTGTGAGAGAGTACCAAATCATTGAATTGTCCAGTAACATAAAAAATATTTCCAACAAACGGATACAAATTGTGCTCATTGGAACGCGTACATGGGTGTCCAACCCATTATGTCTTTCTGAATTAAAGGCCGGCAATTAGGGGGAGGTTCCTCCCATATCTTCAAGGCCTAGTTGTGATTGAAAGAGTTAGTGGCTATTATGGCCACTTATGGGTGACAACTACTCTCCCTGACAGGTCTATAAGCTACCTAATCCTATAAAGCAAAGGAAACAGTAGATGGCTGTCCTGGCAGTCATGATTGATGAAATCTATTGCTGAAGATGAGTTGCCTTCCACCCACACTTTTTTGTAGCCCAAATTCCATGCTAAATCTATACCAGAGTAGAAGCCCCGTAGTTCTGATCCACAATCCACCTGCCTCTACAATCCCAGATTATGCCTCCACATCCTGACCTTGGCCTTGAGCGAACTTACACTGATCCGGGACCAAAAAAATATTGGGTGAGATAGAGGGAAGGGAAAAAAGAAATAAAATAATACAGATGTCAATTTTTGAGTGAAAAAATCATGGTGGTCCGGGAACATATTAAAAAATTCGCCTGACCTTTGGGTTCACATAGAGCTTGAACCATCTATAATAATTTTTAGGATTTAGAGTTTATAAAATTATTTTAGACGACTTTATCTGATGTTTATCCAAATATATATAAAAAAATAGACCTATGTGAAGAGAAGAAAATGAAAAAGAAAACGTAAGCCTCACACACCCTTATCTGTAACTTTTATCCACGCTTTTAATGAAAACCTTCATGAAATTAATATATCAACTCTTGGTTGTTTTCTAGGACCCCAGCTCTTAGCAGGCATTTTGCATTTTGTACTCTTGTCCCTGAAACAAATTGTGCTTCTTATCAAAAATTCCTCATCTGAAGCCTTCTATAAGAAAATTAGCTAACATTTGGTATGAGAAATTTTTTTAGAATAGTAGGAAAATGTAATAGATAGAGAAATGATTGGAAAGATGGATAAAGTGAAATAGGTAGAAAAATGTAAAAAAAAGTTGTTTGGTATGGGAAAACTTTACTGGGAAAATTAAGTAGCTTTATGAAATCAACAGTGCATTAAAAGTAAGATAACCGGTTTTCCAAAAATCCCACCTTCAAATTGGGTTTATGAACAGTGCGGATATCTATATTTCTCATAAATCCATACTTCCTGGATAGATGGGTTTTTGGAGAAATATGTTGAAACAAAAATGGTATTTCTAAAAGCCATACTTGAAAAAAATAGATATCCTCCAAAAACCCTCCCAACCAAACACCACCTTATACTATTTCTTTCTTTCCGAAGCATCTAACAAAGAATCCTATATAATATAACAAAGTCCACTCACTGGTTGCCAAGCTTCCACTACCTGTTGACAAATTTGAATGAAGCCACTCTTGCATGGCTCAGTTAAAAAAACCAGAAATGCCCTGTTCTGACAGAATTTTGAGCCAGATCCTTTTTCACCCAAGAACAATCCCTAATAATATGAATGCTGGTTTCTAGTTCTTCTTGGAAGAGGGCAGTTCTTGTTTAAAAATAAAGCATGTAACGGCAATTAGGCCGTTCTCCTCTGCCTCTCTTTTCCATTTTTCAACACATCCGAATATCCGATACGTTCAATCTTCTAGCTGAGTGACAAAGATAGTTACGCGTAATATTAGCGTACAATTCTTCTTTTTTCTTGGGTTCTTGCAATGATACAAAAAATCAAACACAGCTTTTAAGCCAACGCATCAGCACCAATCGCTCAATTGTATATGCTATGCTCATGAACTATTGAGGTCCTTTTTACAAGAAAATGCCAAATTTGATTTTAGCATAGAATTCTATATTTCATTAATTACGTAGCTATTTACCAAATTAGAACTACATCTTCATAAAAACCAACCTAAGATTTTTATCGCTTATCAAAGGTCTATAGCTCAACCTAATGGCTTTTTCATTCTTTTGCCCCTCATTAATTATTTAATAATCATTTTACCCCTTACTCAACTATCTACCAATTTGCCACTCTTTAATCGATTAAGCCAAAAATTTAATCGATTAAATGGTCAAAATAGGCAAAAATCGTTGACTTGAAGATTTAGTAGATTAAATCTCCTAATTTAATCGACTAAATCTCCCATACAAAAGGTTATTCTTCTGATAAAGAGGAAGATTTAATCGATTAAGTTAAAGATTTAATCGATTAAATCTTCATTTGACCATTTAATCGATTAAATATTCAATTTAATCGATTAAAGAGGGACAGATTGGTAGATAGTTTGAAATAAGGGGCAAAATGGTTATTAAATAATTAATGAGACAAAGGGGTGAAAAAGCCTCAACCTAAGCCATGCCAAACTTATATTTAGTAAAATAAAACAGGGTTTTCAAACTTATATTTTAAAAAATAAAACAGGTTTTTCAAACATTAGTTCCAATATGAGGTATGAAACCAACAAAAAAACCACCCGCAAAATTGCAGCAAGGATGCAAATATGTCGCGACTGCAATAAGATTACGACCAGAATACTAATATACTAACAGAAAAAAAAGGAAATCAATAATCCATCAAGAGAAAATTGGCACAAACAAAACTGTATCATAATGGAGATGTCGACAAAGTTAGGAATTAACTGAAGCAAAATAAAAACAAAATTAACATGGGAATAGCACTAATAAATTTCACGCTTTACTCTAATCACGCAAACCTAAAAGTACTCCAAAAAGATCATTATCTCTTTCCTTGAAACTCAGGCCTTCGAAGCTTGCTTTTCCTTTGCCTTCTGGATCTTCAAGACCTTTTTCACAATCTTTTGCTCTTCAACCAAAAAAGCTCGAATAATTCTGCAGAACCAGAGACAAAATTAAACAAGGTACTCGATCAATTTACATAATGAAAATTAAACAACCTATGGACCAAGAAGTTGAGCAGAACAAACCTTTCTCTAACGGCACCTCCAGACAAAACTCCACCATATGCACGGTTCACAGTCCTCCTGTTTCTAGGCAACCTTGATCTCTTGTATTCTGCTGGCCTTAAATGTGGAATCTGCAATTTTCAAGCATTAATAACTATTGTAGCCTAATAACTTGAATCATTCATACAAAATTTGACTACCAGCATAAAAAAATGGCCCAAGTAATGCAAAAGCTACAACTAGTTCAAAAACATCCCACACAGCTTAAGCATATTTAAATAGAACAATCCCTGATGAAAATTATTATGGATACAAAACGGGGGAATCAAAGGCACACCTACGGCAACAAGGCAAGGCACAAGGAGATAAAATAGTCTCTGAAAGACCACCATCTAACTTGCTGACTATGAAGCTAAAGGGGGTAAATAGTCAGAACATTTAAAAAAAAAAACTAGTTGTTAGACTCTGGGACTCTTAGCAGCAAGCAGCTTATGGCTTTGTCAATTGAACATCAAAATCTTTAATACTGACTATGAATGTAATGCTTGAGTAGTTAATCTATATGGAAAACCAATGCAAAATAATACTATTTTCTTTTTCTCATCTTAACACCTTTCTTTAGTAAGGCATGTGCTTTTTTGGCACTTCCTCCTCAAGGCATTAAAACACCCTATCATCCTAAGGGCACCTTTCAAATTTAACTACCTCTATAGTCTATACAAAAATATCAGCATAACTGCATTAGAAATTCACTCTATGTTGACACTTCATGCCGAGATGGCCTACCAAAAATTAAATCTACCCACTAACAACATAAAAAAATTCTAAAAACAAATTATGAAAAATAATAAGCGCAAGCATGCAACCAAGCTTTCATAAGAATATATACTTTCATATACTCTCACTAATTAACTCAAGCGAATCATGCGTTGTTGATTTTTAGCTAAACAGAAGCCAAGACATACGGGAAGTAGCATTGAAGGGGGCAAACAAAACCGATCAAACTCAAAGAAGTGTGTGGCTCAAATCAACTTTTAATCTCAAATTTTGAATAAGGTAGTGCACACAAACTTTATCTCTACCAGTTCCACATAGAACAGTTTTACAGGACATTTTACCCTGAAGCATCTAAATTCTAAACCATTATGAACAATTGCAATTCCATTTTGTCCATAGTCCACCAGTCACATACAGAACTTGTTTTCTTCTTTTGGACACAAAATCAGTACTATAGTTTACTAAGCAACTAAATGGTAAAGCAAATAAGGCAGTAAAGCATATGCAAGAAGATCCTAATAAACTAGGAAGATCACATATTTTGGTGAATCCTAATAATAATAATAATGATAATATAATAAAAGAGAAATAAAAATGAGAAGAAAATGCATACCCCCTGAATCCTCTTTCCAGTAACAGGGCACTTGGGTCCACTGGCTCTCTTCTTAGTGGTCTGATAAACGAGCTTGCCACCTGCATTATCCAACACGAATCACAAAATAAAAAACATAGCATTACAATCTATGCATAAAACGACGCGTCGGAATCATTAATAAACGACGATATGAAGCAAGTTTACCAGGGGTTTTAACAACCCTGTGCTGGTTGGATTTGGTGGCATAGCTGTGACGCTTGCGATATGTAAGACGCTGCACCATCTTCGTCGATCAGCTTCTGCTTCTTCCAAATCCTAGGGTTTTCCACCACCAGCAGAGAAGAGAGTCTGTTGTATGCGCTGAGGTATTAAGAAGAGGGTTTGGGCTTGCCCTAAATCTAAGGGTGGTAAGAACATCATCGCGATATCATTAATTATAATTGGACGGCCACGAATCTGACACGTGTTCACATTTTGAAACTTGTGTTATATAATTTTTGGGGTTTTTGTAAATAAGGAGATTGTTTAAATTTATATTTTTTTGTAAATAATAAGTTGCTACTTAAATTAAGATATATTTTTTTAGGGGAGGTTATATATATATATATATATATATTATTATCTCTTATTATTAAATTTTAATCGTTTAATTTTGATTATAATATTTTGGGTCACATTTATTAATTAATTATTAAATTTTAAAAATTATAATATTATAATGATAAAAATTAACAGATTTAATAGTAAAATATACTGAGTATGAACTTTTCATGGAAGTTAAACTTGATTTTTTTTTTTTCTCCGCATCACTCATATGGTAAATTCTTGATCTTCGGGTTGGATCGAGAAAGAGGAATACACATCCTTGATTAAGAAAAAAAAATATTTATAAATTTTTCCTTTATGAGTTTAATATTTACTTTTGTTATAAGAAAAAAAAATTTGTTATATTTACATAAAAGTATAATAAAAAATATTTTTTTAAGTGAATATAACAAAAAAACATTTACAATAAAAGCAGATTTTTTTATATATTCAAATAGCCACAGCAAGAAATTTGAAAGTTAATAATAATCAATATATTTATTTTAAATCATATATCAAATATTTGAATAGTTTTTTAAAAAACTATTCAAATATTTTTAAATGTGTGTGATTGTTGATAAAATAAATCAAAAATGCAATTCCAAATAAAGCAGCATAATACTTTTGCAAACAATACGTTAAAACAATAGCATATTGTTTTAAAATTTAATTAAAAAAGCATTGTAAATTGTCTTGTAAATGAATAATAAAAATCATCGTCATAAGTAACATCATCACCACATCAAGAGTAAAAATATTATTAAAAAATTCAATTAAAATATTATCAGGATTCTCAAATGTGGTTTTTTTTATAAGAGTTTTTGGAAAACTAAAAGAGATCTTAATATTAATGAAAAATATAATTTAATAAGTTCAGCCAATAAATTCAGAAATATTTCCCCTGATAATATTTTTAGTATTTTTGTAATACAATATTTAGTCGATCACTTATTAAAATTTCTATAAACCCTCCAAAACCTTTTCTTTTGCAATTTTTTTTTAAAGTTTTCCGAATTTGGTGGGTTTTGGAGGAATAACAAAATATTTATTTATTCTTATTCAAATTTACATTTTAATTATGTTTGCAACTCTTCCTTGATGTTACATTTAAATATTACATTTTAATTTAAATAACAATATTAATCATATTTGTTTATCAGTTAAAAAAATTAAATATATCTATAAAAAAAATTAAATATATTTTACGAAAAAAGTATAGTATAATAGTTATCTTTTTTAAAAAAGAAAGAAAGAAAGAAAGATAACATGGTAAATTTATATTATAAATTAATTATTTTAATTTAACTAACCCCTCGTTTCCGTCTCTCGTGAATTTGGAACATTCAAACAGAGGTACGGGTTAGTTTGCATTTTCCTTCGATTCCTTGCTCTTCCTTACCCAATGATTCCTTCCCTTTCCTTCTAAACTCAAACACACTAAGAGGAGATTTATTTTATTTCAAATTTAATATTATATGTTATATATAGAAAACAATCATAAAGGGTAACCCATATCCCATATGTTGGAATCGCGGATTTTACACCTAACACCTATGTAGCATTGATACTGGCATGGGACACGTGATATGATACGACACGATACTCCGATACGTTAATTCTAAAAAATGTTAGATTTCGACACGTTAGGACATGTTTTGATAATAAATAATATTTTTAATTTATGTAGTGTATATTATATTTAATATTCAATAATTTAATAAAAAATGAATCTAAACTTATAATATTCATAAATTTTGCAAAGAAAAACAAGATATATCAAATATTTATATTAAACTCAATAAAATGGTAATTGTAATCCAATGAATCTAATAGTTGGAACTAAAAACTCAATGCAACACAACCTTTAAATCTTTTTTTGAATTTCTATAACGCGTTTTGAAGTGTCGAAGTGTCCGAGAGTGTCGAGAAGTGTCGGACACGACACGCAGAATTTTTGAAGTGTCGGTGCTTTATAGTTGTTAGTCTTAATTTTTACTTGATTTAGTGGTAATTTTTCTATAATTTTTGGGCTGATTTTGTCTAAGTGCAGGTAAAAGTGGGCTGAAATTAATGAAGTAAGCCCAAGTGGTAAAAAAGGGTAGAAATAGGAATTTTAACTTTTCACTAATATTTTTTACCTTTTTATCACAGAAAAGGACACTTGGCAAGAAAATAAGGAAGAAGAGTAGATGAGATGGAAGAATAGAGACCGTTGGATACTCCTTGGATCTGATGGTCAGCAAATGATTAAGGCCATCGGCTGAAGAAAAGTCTTGGTTTTTGTTTTTAAGATGGAATGCATATTTTAGAAAGAGAACTTTTCGTGAAAAAGAAAAAGAAAACTCAGTTTAGTTTTTGTATTCTGTCTTTACGTTGTTTCTGAGAGAAAAAATTTTCCTTGCAACTTTCATGGAGCAACCTCATTCTTTAAAGGGATTCAAGAGGGGATTTATGCATGCAGCCTCCGATTAGTAACAGTAACTTCGTTCTTTAGTTTATCGTTGATTGTAGCAATTTCATATTCAAGATTTCTTGGTCTGTACTTTCTATCTTTACGATTTCTTTCTTTTGTGAATAAATATCATGCTTACTTCTGTTTCAGATTTCATTTTAGTTTTAATTTTCAACATGCATTGCTAAATCTTTTTTCTGGAATTATGATGGAGATGATGAGTACCAATTAATAATCTAAACTGTTGTGCATGTTCTTGATGTTTGAGTAGTGAATATTTCTTTTGGTTTAAGTTCCATGGGAATGGACAAGATTCTAGCATGAACTTGTATTGGGAAATTCAAGTTCATGATTTCATTAATTCAAGTTTCCTAGATTAGGAATAATCTAAGAAAGAATCTGATTTCAAGTCATCAGTAAAATGATTCAGAAATTAAGGGATTAATGTGAATCATTTCACAAACTAAATTTGGGCAAGTTTAGTGTGGTTCTACTAAAGTCAGATTCAATCAATTTTAGGCGCTATAGCAGTTAAAACGTGTGACTGCAATTTTCAGGGAAAAGTCATCAAAGTCAGGATTCTAGAATTTTTAATATTCATTTTTACTCTTATAAACGTGTTCTTGATGTTCTTAATATAGTTTGCAATTCAGAAATTAAAATTTTCATTGAAAAAGAATTTAGGAATAGAATAAAAAGGAAATTAATTCAACTTCTTCCCTGGTCTTCTTGTGGTGTGTTATTTGGGCTTATAGACTCAATCCTAGTGACTAATTTGTGGTTTCAAAAGTATTGAACTCTTTCTTTAGTTGTGGATTAATAATATGAAATTTCCTATATTTTGGTTACCATGGGGATAAATGCTATTTTCATTATTTCCCTGCACCACATAAGTTGATATGGAGGACTGTTCAACTGAAAAATAGGCCTCACAATCTTAAGAAGACCAAATTCATGGTCTTACATGTTCTATCTTCCCACTCTTTTATATAACCATGAGATACTATTTGCTTTGTTGAAACTTTCTCACATGCTTTAAATTCAGCATCATTGACATGTATTGATTGTGTACTGGTGTATACTGATATTTGTTGTGAGGACACAGCTGAATTTTAAGTTTGGGGTGGGTATACTTGCTGAGTTTAAGAAAAAGAGCAAATTTTTGGAAAATTTTGAACTTTAACAACTTTATTTTTCTAATTTATCTATGCATGGCAGCCATTAATATAAACTCAGGTTTATTTGTCTCTTTGATGTCTTGTCATATTAGTATTCAAATTCATTTTGATTTCTTAATTAAGCACACATCAACAGTGTTACCTTCCATAAAAAGGTTAGCACATAACTCAGCTTAGTCAATGCTTATATCATTGGATTTATACCTTAGTAAGGATTTGAACCTAAACACGTGATTTTTCTTGCTGAGTGGTCATTCTGCATTGGTGCTCTTGATTTAAAAATGTCCTAGACAACTGGTTAGTACATTTCCACATGATAAAGGCACTTGTTTGTGATTTAAAAGCCTAGAGCCAAATAGCCAACCCTGTATTTCAATTTAATCCTTTGCAACCCCATTTGAGCCTAAGCCTTTTCTTTCATGATGTATAACCTGTATCGTAGCAGCCAAATCCCATTTCCTACCATGTTTTGGAAGCCTTAGTATTTAATTAATTTTCCCTAGGCTAAAAAGACTTGAACAACAAAGGATGGCAGGAAGAAGCCAGCTAAAAATACTAGTTGTATAAAAAGAGTGAAGGCTGTAAAAAAAAGAAAAAAAAATGAAGGGGAAGCATCAAGTAGAAAAGAAAAGGAGAAAGAACCCCTAGTGGCAAAATAAAATAAAAGGGGGTGTAAAAAAAAAAAAAAGAGGAATGATGAAAGTGAAGGATGCAAGAGATATAATTGAAAAGAAAAGAAAGGTTGTTAGTATAAAAAAAGGGGGGGCAAAAAAAATAATAAAAGAAGCAGCTTCTTCTTATCATTGAGCAAAAATAAGTCTTATAAGTCTATTGAAGATTAATTAGACACTTAAGGCTATCCGTAATTAGCCAATCTGACTTGAAAAACAAAAGATAAAACCTAGCCCCATTACAAGCCTAAAAGACCTTTTGATAGAATTGGAAAATTAGACATTAAGTGTCTAGGTAAAATTTAAGTTAGGATAGAACAATGCAGAGCTGATGATGAGTGACTTACCTTAAAAAAAAAGGAAAGAAAAGTGATAATCAAGAGTGAAAGAGACCAGTGAGGAATTCTTTGATTAAACATTGTCTGATATAAGTGATGTGTATAATTATTTGTTATGAACTATAACACTGTTGTCCGTTTGTTTAATTGATTAGTTAATTTGAATTGAACTACTAATCTAATATTGATTTCAATTGGCAATATAGCTGATTAAAATTGATGGCTGTGATGTATAATTATAAATGGAGAAATAAAGTGTCTAGACATTGTTCTAATTGACTGATTTAACTGAAATGGTGGAAATGGAAAATAGCTGACAATTACTTAAAAACCACTTGATTGCTTGAGGACAAGCAATAGCCTGAGTTTGGGGTATTTTGTTAGTCTTAATTTTTACTTGATTTAGTAGTAATTTTTCTATAGTTTTTAGGCTGATTTTGTCTAAGTGCGGGTAAAAGTGGGCTGAAATTAATGAAGTAAGCCCAAGTGGTAAAAAAAGGGTAGAAATAGGGATTTTAACTTTTCACTAATATTTTTTACCTTTTTATCACAGAAAAGGACACTTGGCAAGAAAATAAGGAAGAGGAGATGAGATGGAAGAATAACACCTATTGGATACTCCTTGGATCTGATGGTCAGCAAATGATTAAGGCCATGAGCTGAAGAAAAGTCTAGATTTTTGTTTTTAAGAGGGAATGCATATTTTAGAAAGAGAACTTTTCGTGAAAAAGAAAAAGAGAACTCAGTTTAGTTTTTGTATTTTGTCTTTACGTTTTTCTGAGAGCAAAAATTTTCCTTGCAACTTTCTTGGAGCAACCTCATTCTTGAAGGGATTCAAGAGGGGATTTATGCATGCAGCCTCCGATTAGTAACAGTAACTTCGTTCTTTAGTTTATCGTTGATTGTAGCAATTTTAGATTCAAGATTTCTTGGTCTGTACTTTCTATCTCTACGATTTCTTTCTTTTGTGAATAAAAATCATGCTTACTTTTGTTTCAGATTTCATTTTAGTTTTACTTTTCAACATGCATTGCTAAATCTTTTTTCTGGAATTCTGATGGAGATGATGAGTACCCATTAATAATCTAAACTGTTGTGCATGTTCTTGATGTTTGAGTAGTGAATATTTCTTTTGGTTTAAGTTCCATGGGAATGGACAAGATTCTTGCATGAACTTATATTGGGAAATTCAAGTTCATGATTTCATTAATTCAAGTTTCCTAGATTAGGAATAATCTAAGAAAGAATCTGATTTCAAGTCATCAGTAAAATGATTGAGAAATTAAGGTATTAATGTGAATCATTTCACAAACTAAATTTGGGAAAGTTTAGTGTGGTTCTACTAAAGTCAGATTCGATCAATTTTAGGTGCTATAGCAGTTAAAACGTGTGACTGCAATTTTTAGGGAAAAGTCATCAAAGTCAGGATTTTAGAATTTTTAATATTCATTTTTACTCTTATAAACGTGTTCTTGCTGTTCTTAATATAGTTTGCAATTCAGAAATTAAAATTTTCATTGAAAAAGAATTTAGGAATAGAATAAAAAGGAAATTAATTCAACATGTTCCCTGGTCTTCTTGTGGTGTGTTATTTAGGCTTATAGACTCAATCCTAGTGACTAATCTGTGGTTTCAAAAGTAATGAACTCTTTCTTTAGTTGTGGATTAATAATATGAAATTTCCTATATCTTGGTTACCATGGGGATAAATGCTATTTTCATTATTTCCCTGCACCACATAAGTTGATATGGAGGACTGTTCATCTGAAAAATAGGCCTCACAATCTTAAGAAGACCAAATTCATGGTCTTACAGGTTCTATCTTCCCACTCTTTTATACAGCTATGAGATACTATTTGCTTTGTTGAAACTTTCTCACATGCTTTAAATTCAGCATCATTGACATGTATTGATTGTGTACTGGTGTATACTGATATTTGTTGTGAGGACACAACTGAATTTTAAGTTTGGGGTGGGTATACTTGCTGAGTTTAAGAAAAAGAGCAAATTTTTGGAAAATTTTGAACTTTAACAACTTTATTTATCTAATTTATCTATGCATGGCAGCCATTAATATAAACTCAGGTTTATTTGTCTCTTTGATGTCTTGTCATATTAGTATTCAAATTCATTTTGATTTCTTAATTAAGCACACATCAACAGTGTTACCTTCCATAAAAAGGTTACCACATAACTCAGCTTAGTCAATGCTTATATCATTGGATTTATACCTTAGTAAGGATTTGAACCTAAACACGTGATTTTTCTTGCTGAGTGGTCATTCTGCATTGGTGCTCTTGATTTAAAAATGTCCTAGACAACTGGTTAGTACATTTCCACATGATAAAGGCACTTGTTTGTGATTGAAAAGCCTAGAGCCAAATAGCCCACCATGTATTTCAATTTAATCCTTTGCAACCCCATTTGAGCCTAAGCCTTTTCTTTCATGATGTATAACCTGTATCGTAGCAGCCAAATCCCATTTCCTACCATGTTTTGGAAGCCTTAGTATTGAATTAATTTTCGCTAGGCTAAAAAGACTTGAACAACAAAGGATGGCAGGAAGAAACCATCTAAAAATACTAGTTGTATAAAAAGAGTGATGGCTGTAAAAAAAAAAGGGAAGCATCAAGTAGAAAAGAAAAGGAGAAAGAACCCCTAGTGGCAAAACAAAATAAAAGGGGGTGTAAAAAAAAATGAGGAATGATGAAAGTGAAGGATGCAAGAGATAGAATTGAAAAGAAAAGAAAGGTTGTTAGTATAAAAGGGGGGGGGGGGGGAAGGCAAAAAAAAAGAAAGAAAAGGAAAGAAGCAGCTTTTTCCTTGAGCAAAAATAAGTCTTATAAGTCTATTGAAGATTAATTAGACACTTAAGGCTATCCATAATTAGCCAATCTGACTTGAAAAACAAAAGACAAAACCTAGCCCCATTACAAGCCTAAAAGACCTTTTGATGGAATTGGAAAATTAGACATTAAGTGTCTAGGTAAAATTTAAGTTAGGATACAACAATGCAGAGCTGATGATGAGTGACTTACCTTAAAAAAAAAAAAAGAGGGAGAGAAAAGTGATAATCAAGAGTGAAAGAGACCAGTGAGGAATTCTTTGATTAAGCATTGTCTGATATAAGTGATGTGTGTAATTATTTGTTATGAACTATAACACTGTTGTCAGTTTGTTTAATTGATTAGTTAATTTGAATTGAACTACTAATCTGATATTGATTCCAATTGGCAATATAGCTGATTAAAATTGATGGCTGTGATGTATAATTATAAATGGAGAAATAAAGCGTCTAGACATTGTTCTGATTGACTGATTTAACTGAAATGGTGGAAAGGGAAAATAGCTGACAATTACTTAAAAACTACTTGATTGCTTGAGGACAAGCAATAGCCTAAGTTTGGGGTATTTTGTTAGTCTTAATTTTTACTTGATTTAGTGGTAATTTTTCTATAGTTTTTGGGCTGATTTTGTCTAAATGCAGGTAAAAGTGGGCTAAAATTAATGATGTAAGCCCAAGTGGTAAAAAAAGGATATAAATAGGAATTTTAATTTTTCACTAATATTTTTTACCTTTTTATCACAGAAAATGACACTTGGCAAGAAAATAAGGAAGAGGAGATGAGATGGAAGAATAGCACCCATTGGATACTCCTTGGATCTGATGGTTAGCAAATGATTAAGGCCATGGGCTGAAGAAAAGTATTGGTTTTTGTTTTTAAGAGGGAATGCATATTTTAGAAAGAGAACTTTTCGTGAAAAAAAAAGAGAGCTCAGTTTAGTTTTTGTATTCTGTCTTTACGTTTTTTCTGAGAGCAAAAATTTTCCTTGCAACTTTCTTGGAGCAACCTCATTCTTGAAGGGATTCAAGAGGGGATTTATGCATGCAGCCTCCGATTAGTAACAGTAACTTCGTTCTTTAGTTTATCGTTGATTGTAGCAATTTCAGATTCAAGATTTCTTGGTCTGTACTTTCTATCTTTACGATTTCTTTCTTTTGTGAATAAAGATCATGCTTACTTTTGTTTTAGATTTCATTTTAGTTTTACTTTTCAACATGCATTGCTAAATCTTTATTTCTGGAATTCTGATGGAGATGATGAGTACCCATTAATAATCTAAACTGTTGTGCATGTTCTTGATGTTTGAGTAGTGAATATTTCTTTTGGTTTAAGTTCCATGGGAATGGACAAGATTCTTGCATGAACTTGTATTGGGAAATTCAAGTTCATGATTTCATTAATTCAAGTTTCCTAGATTAGGAATAATCTAAGAAAGAATCTTATTTCAAGTCATCAGTAAAATGATTCAGAAATTAAGGGATTAATGTGAATCATTTCACATTCTAAATTTGGGAAAGTTTAGTGTGGTTCTACTAAAGTCAGATTCTTTCAATTGTAGGTGCTATAGCAGTTAAAACGTGTGATTACAATTTTCAGGGAAAAGTCATCAAAGTCAGGATTCTAGAATTTTTAATATTCATTTTTACTCTTATAAACGTGTTCTTGCTGTTCTTAATATAGTTTGCAATTCAGAAATTAAATTTTTCATTGAAAAAGAATTTAGGAATAGAATAAAAAGGAAATTAATTCAACCTGTTCCCCGAGAACGATAACTCTTTTTTTTTTTTTTCAAAAATACTACCCAACAATAGCCTAACACTACTAGAATGGAAACAGAATTTGATACCAAAAATCTGCATTAGCATTCCATCAATTAGTCAACTTTGATGTATTAGCAATAAGCCTATATACACCGGGACTCTGTAAGTAGATGAGTCCAATTTCTGTGTTTGCTGCTATGTACTTTTCTGCTGAAAATAAGTATCTCTACATCTAAGAAAATATGCCATGGCAGAGACAGATGAATCAATCAACAAGGAAAAAGCAAAAAAGAAGGCTCCACCTGGATCTTCCTGCCAACAAATTCGATTCGGTTTAACTTTTCATTACACCATATTAGATGATCTTTTCTCAATTTTTTCATGTTTACCACCCTTGAAATCAATCTCAATTCCACTTGAGCAAGCAACTGCTCATGATCCAGTTGAGTTTGATCATCATGATGCTTTTGGAACTTCCTTACTATGCAATTCCCGCTTCTCATCAAGTCCTTAAGCTTTCTCTCTTTCTGCAATATTCAACCCAAGATTGTAAGTATCACACAGTGTCAACAAAAAAATAAAAAAAAAATGTGTCATGTCTCTATAGAAAGTAACCTTCTGAAGTTGGGTTCTAATATCCCCAAGAAGATCTGAAATTGAAGGGTCCTTGAAATCATTTCCAGTTTGATGAGAAACTTTAAGGATAGCATTCCCATAATCTTTATCTGCTTTGACAAATTCCCAGAACACCTGCATGGATTCCTTGATGATCTGTTCTAACCTTACACTAGTAATTGCATCCTCATCACCCCACTTAACTATTTTCTTATCCTTATTATTATTATCATCTGCATAGCAATCAGAATAATATTATAACATCTTTCTATGAGGTTACATTGTGTACAATAACTGAATTATGGTCAATTTTTTATCACCTTTAATAGCTGGAACTTGGAGCAATTTGCGAATGACACAACGGTTCTTGACATAATTCTGAATCCTAGGACCTTGAAATGGTTCATCCTCTATAAACCGTTGCATGAGGACTTGAAAAAGTTGAAACTCATCAGCAACTAGATTATACCTACGAGGCCACTGTGAATCATATTGTTTTAACTCGTGGACTTTCTTGTGCTGCCAACACAGGATTTCCCATGAGAGGCAAACCTGCCCAACATACACCAATTCCAAATCTCTATGCAGTTCATGAACAAACTTCAGCATAGGGTCATTTTTGTGCTTTTGTGCTTTGCGTGGCCACAAATTCTGAGAGATTGAAGGCTTGGCATGTTGGACGGTAGATTTTGGTATCAGCATAAGAGGGTCTTTTAGTTGGAGAAGACCTACACACAAGGGCAAAATAGGTGATTTAGTCAATGACAAAGGGAAAACAAGATTATTGTTAAAGGAATAAGTGTTTCCTTTTCTTTTTTTTCTTTTTTTTGCTTGGAGTATAATATTTGTAAGCAAACATAGTCAAAGCTGAAAATATATGAAGGTTCGAACATCTTTATTAAATACTTTTATACTATAGAACATGGGCGAGGGTGTAGACTTATGATGAAAAAAGTGAAGAAGATTGGTAGAGAATGGAATTGAAAATTTAGGGTGTAGACTTGCCAATATCTATACGAATATACTAATAGCTTTAACTTTATGCACACAATTAGTTAAAAATGATGGGCGTAAAAAGGTAATGTCCCATAAGATAATCATCCAAGAGTCATCAGAAAAAAATATATATATATATATCTTCCAAGTTTATGTGAAGAAAATTCAGCAAAAAAGAAAAGAAAGAAAAGATTATATGCAACAAAAAATATGATGGAATTTACATTTAAAACTTCATTATGCTATTTTGAAGTGTCAAACTAGTACATCACTATATCTGACTAATCATAACTAATTCGTAAGGTGAGAAATTCATGTTTTAATCTCTAAATAATAAGCTCAAAATATGACCACAACATTGAAATTAACCTAATCCAAGATGAAATCAATACAAGTATTTAACATAGAAAAGAAGTTAAAATTGATTTGGTTCTCACCTATTGCATGCATGGTCTGGTAATTCAAGATATCAAGTTTCCGTATCTTCTCAGCATAGCTCCTATAAACCTTTTGAATTTCAACAATGTGATCCTTGTATTCGATCTTCTCTTCAATTCTCAGTGGCTTTAGATCTTCAACAACTTTTGGAGGCTCCGTTTCCTCATCTTCTTCCTCTTCTAAAATTGTAGCAAGTCCTCCTTGTCTTGCGTTTCTCAGTTCCAATCTCAGTTGTTCCACTACCTCATCATGCTCCCAATCAAAGTCATCATCATCATCATCCTCATCTTCTTCATAAGAATCCAATTCATCTTCCCACATGGTTTCTTCAGTTTTCTCCAAGCAATCCTTATATGCCTCTTCTCCATGTGAGACTTTAACATCACATGAAAATTGAGTTTCTTCCACATCTTCAACTCTTTCATCTTTAATTACCTTAAGACTTTTTTCAGACTCAAATCCTTCACAAGAGTTGTTAGATTTCAGATTCTGACATGTTAATGAATCATCAATGTTGTTGCTGCTACTCCATATAAGATCACTTGAGCTTGATGATTCTGATTCTGACTCTGAATCAGATTGCAATAAGTTATCACTGTATAGAAGATAATCATCATCAGATGAGTCACTTCCACCAAAATCATTACTTACAAAACCTGAAGTGGAATTGGAAGCGAACGTTCTCTGTTCTTGAACAGATTCATCTTTTTCTTCCTGAGCAACAAGGCCTTCTTCTAAAATATGCTGTGAAAATCCCTTTCTGGCAATATTTTCAGTGCTGGAAAATGCATTATCAGAAACATTTGCACCTGTGAAAATTTCTCGGAACGTGAAGGTCATGGTTGTTGGTTCTTCCGCTTCATCTTTTTCTTCTTGAACTTCCTCTACTCTCATGCTACCATATTGATGATCATTGGAATCATCCTCCATGAAAACAGAGCTCTCTGTTTCTTTTTCATCTATTTTCTTCACATTTTTATAAACATCTGAGACAGTCTCAATGAAAATATCAGGGTCCTTTTCCTTTAAAACAGAGCTCTCTGTTTCTGCTTCTCTTTCTTCACTTGCTGCATGAAAATCTTCAGAGCTCGGAAAAATCAAATTACCCAACTCTTCTGTAAACCCTTTAATCTCAGAATCTTCAAAATTATTCCTCTTGGCTTGATAAGCTACAGCTACTGGAACAAGGTGCTCGTTTTTTTTGTCTTCTACATGAAATCTGAAACATCAAATAAAGGAATCATCATTCATTTTCTATGCATTTACCAAAAAAACAAAAAGATAATCTAAATACCAATAACCCAGATGAGAAAAATCATCAAACCTGAAGATGTATCTGAGCATCAACCACAAGGAGTAAAGCACGTAGTTTGTGAAGAAAACCCGCAGAGAAGCCAAGACCCAAAGCATGTTTTCATAAACAAAATCATTAACAAAACACAAATTGATTGAACCAATGTGTGTTTTAAGCATAACAAGGTTCTTAGTACCCATCAATGATCAATCTGAAAGTTTTTGTTTTTATTTCCTGAAAACTTCAAACCAAGTTATGAGGAGAAGGAGACTTGGGAGCCTGAAGATTTTCCCATCAAAGATTCACTATGAGATAGTGAACTCTCCCCACTAGAGCACAGAGGATCAGTGGCAGAATAAGTTCTTGGCATAGTTTGATTTTGGACCCAAAAAAAATGCGAGATTGCGCATTTATTTGGTACAAGAAAGCAACGTGAGGTTTTGGACAATAAATGGGAATTTGATTTGGTCAATGTGGTGTCTTGAGTACGAACGGTTATTAGCTTTTGTAACAGTTTTGTGGTACGTTATACACTGTTGTCTTGGCACGTTTCAGACGCTGGGACTTGCGAGAGTGAAGTATGGTTAAAGTGGCCTTCGTTTGGCTTTAAGGCAATTTGTGTGCCTTAATTGCTTTTCGTTTTCTTAATTTGGACTCACTCGTTGGTCTTTAGATTCTGTTGGTCAATGTTTTGGATTTTTGGCAAATCTGAAAGTCTCTTATTTTTGGGTTTGGTCAGGTGGCAAGGAGAAGCAGTACTAGAGTACTTATTTATTTCTAAAACCATGACCAAAATATGCTCCATTGCCATGGATTTATGGTCAAAAACCAACCCCACTTTCGAGGAGAAAACAATGAATGATGAGTTACTACTGTAAGAAGAAAAATTTTACTTAGTGGCATGGAATGGAATTTGGAAGTTTCCGTTTGATTTTGTTTTCTTTTTTCTTTTTTATTTTTTAAATGATTTTGTAAAATAGTTAATGAAATAGATGTTTTTTGTATTTTGTTTTGAAAGTTAAAAGTCAAAACATTAAATAAAAAAACTGATGTACGTTGTAATTTTTTAAATTATTTTTACAAAACAGATCAAACAGATTCTTTTTGTTTTGAAAATCAAAAAATTATTTTTGAAAATAGAATTTAAACATGCCGCCTTCTCTAATATTTTTTCTTCAAAAATGTATTTTTCTTATCACCCACGTTAACTACTCCGTAAGGGTCCTCTCTTCTCCCTTTTGGTGCTAATAATACCCTACAACCTTTGCTTACTCCTTTTGTTGTTGGCAAAATGAGGACCATTACTCATCAGATTTACTCAAGAGAGATCATAAGCAAGAATTTATATAGGAGAAAATACTCCTTGTTTGAAGTTTATTTACTTGGCTCCATCGGTTTTCTATTAGCTATATTGCTTGCTATTGTTAGCTGTAAGAGAAAATCTATGGAGGTTTCAGGTTTCAAAGCAGAAGCTCAAGTGCTATACCTGTTGACATTTGAATCACAATAACTCATCCTGCCAAGCTAAGATTGCTGTTGCCATCATAGGTACCAAAAACAAAAGAATAGACCAGAGCAAATTAGGCCTTACATATGCAGCAGGAATAGTTAATTAGTTGCCCATATCCATGCCAGATATATGTTAACTTGTTATTTTGATATCAAAATATACAGGACAAGAATTTTTGATATTATGCTCCTGATCTCAGTGACTAACCAAAACCTATAAAGACTAAATAATTGGAATCTAGTAGCTTTTCTGGAAATAGAAAAGGTTAGCTTGAAATTTCCTTAACAAACCGAGTTATCAAAACTTAGAAGAATAGGACATGTTTAGGGTGCCAAGACTTAGAAGAACAGGACATGTTTATAGGTTTGGTTTTGGACATATAATTAAAAGAGTTAGGATATTCTAACTACCAAAAATTCTTACTACTAATTTACTACTTATCACATCACCGTTAGATCAAAAAGAAAGAATGTTAAAAAGTTTTTTAAGAGAGAGAAGATGTTCATTTAATAATGATTAGATAGATAGTAACTTGGTAATGAAAAATTTTGATAGTGAGAATATCCTTCGTCTGATTAAAATACTTTACTTATCTCCCAAGGGGATATTAGTTCATCATTGTTAATCTGGGCAATTATATGTTTATTTTGTTGCAAATGCGGTGCTACTACGTAGAGGATATAACAACACACTTAAGTACACCACCAATTCACAAAGATTGTTTCAGCCATAAATTCGAGTCTTAAATATATATCTGTTAGAATTTTAATAGAAAGAATTTTATTGCCCTTATAATTCTGTCTTGCCCTAATCTAGAAAAGGAAATTAATTCCCTAGTCCCCTTCTCTCTCTTCCTCTGTCTCTCCTATCTGCTCTCTTCTCCCCCCACTCTTAAGGATGCATTGGCCCAGTATTACAGTATATTCCCTCCTAGAAAAGAACTTTCAGTGCTTTAGGAGCACATGTTCCTTCCATTATAAATGTGATATTTGAATTAATTTTTTTCTCTTTCCTCTATACACATATCACATTTTTTGTCTATTTTTTATTAGCCCATCCCACCGAGTGAATGGTGCTCCAGCTAGAGCACCGTAATAATTTCTATTAGGATAGGATTGGTTTGTTACAAAGATAACGTTGTTAGTTTGTTTACGTTGTTTGTTTCTGTTGTTAGCTTGTTGTTTGTTATAGCTGTTCCTGTAAATAAGCTAACTTACATCCATTTGCTTAGCGCAAGATTGTTGTAACACTGGTCTATATATTAGACTCTTATCTCATGAATAAAGTAAAGCTGCTAATTCAAAGCATCTTCTGATATGGTATCAGAGACAAACGATCTACAAACCTCCAATATATATATTTTTTTTTCTTTCCATCATGACTTCCGCACCCAGAAATCTCAAAGTTTCTGATTCTAAATCACCTTTTTACCTCCATCCATCAGATAACCCAGGGGCTATCCTCACTACGGTACTCCTTTGTCGCCAATCCAATTATAACAATTGGGCAAAGCTCCTTAAGAATGCCCTTAAAGCCAAAAATAACGGGTCCATTGTGACTCCTACAGATAATGCTTCTGACGAGGCTTATGCATGGATTCTCTGCAACTCCATGATCAACAGCTGGGTTCATAACACTATTGATCCGCAGCTGCAACCTTTTATTAAGTGCTTTGATACAGCCAAAGGCCTTTGGGATGATCTCCATGAACGGTTCTCTGTGGCCAATGTTCCTCGTGTGTTCCAGCTGAAGGCTGCCCTTTCTACCATGAAGCAAAATGGTGCTTCCATTACAGATTACTACACCAAACTCCGCTCTATTTGGGATGAACTTGAGTCCAACAGATCCCTTACAGCCTGCTCTACTGGAGATATCTGTGCCTTTACTAAATCCACCCAACTGGAAAATGAACATGATCGTGTCTACCAGTTCCTTATGGGCCTTGATCACGCTACCTATGGCAGTCTTATTACTCAGATTCTAAACACCACTCCTTTACCCTCTATTAATAGGGTTTTCTCTATGGTAATTCAAGAAGAGACACACAAAGCCATCGTTCGTTCTCATGATGCACCTACTGATGCTTTGGGTTATGCTACCCCCAGTACTGTTCATAAGGATCTCAATGATTCCTCCAAACCAAGGGTTATATGCACTCATTGTGGTAAACCCTACCATGACATTTCCCAGTGCTATCAGCTGATTGGCTACCCAGATCGCTCTACCTCTGGGCGTGGCCGCTCTTCCCATGGTCGACCACAACTGCCTCCTGCTCGCGCTGCTCACATTACCAACACCCATGCATCTTCTGCTCCTACTGTCGCTCTACACGGAAACGTTTGCTCCGGTAGCCAAAATGGTTAGTGTGCGTACGTTCTTATCAGTTGCAGTAGCTAAGCAGTGGCATATTTTCCAACTTGATGTGCAGAACGCTTTTCTCCATGGTGATCTGGATGAAGAGGTTTTTATGCGGTTTCCTCCGGGCTTCTCTAATAATAATCCAGGTCATGCTTGCAAGCTTCAACGTTCACTGTACGGTCTTAAACAATCTCCACGCAACTGGTTTGCCAAACTTCGCGAGTCTCTTCTTAGTTTCGGGTTCACCCAGTCCCAAGCAGATTATACTCTCTTTACATACTCGCATGGCTGCTCTTCTGTTGCTATCCTCGTCTATGTCGATGATATTCTATTAGCAGGCACTGATGTCGCTCTCTGCGATCGGGTGAAAGCTCATCTTCACTCTTGGTTCAAAATCAAGGACCTTGGCAATCTCAAGTATTTCCTTGGTATCGAGTTTGCTAGAAGCAAGTCTGGATTATTTCTTAGCCAACGAAAATTTGTCTTGGATATTATCCAAGAATGTGGACTCCAAGGCTGTAAACCAGCAGCATATCCCATGGACCCTAATCACAAGCTAGCTCTAGCTCATCGATGGTCCACCATTTGAAGATCCTAAACGATATCATCGCATTGTTGGACGCTTAGTCTATCTCACTATTACTCGACCAGAATTGAGCTATGCAGTTCACACATTATCTCAGTTTTTACAGAATCCCATGCCAATACACGATGATGCTGTTATTCGTGTGCTTCGGTACATTAAGAACAATCCAGGACAAGGTCTCCTGCTTCGATCTGACTCTGATCTTCTCATTCGCTCCTACTGTGATTCGGAATGGGCTAGTTGCCCAATCACATGAAAATCTGTCACTGGCTACTTTGTCATGCTTGGGCAATCTCCTATCTCCTGGAAAACAAAGAAGCAAAACACCATTTCTCGTTCATCAGCTGAAGCAGAATATCGCGCTATGGCCGCTGCTACTTCTGAACTCATTTGGATCAAATCTTTCCTCAGTTCACTTGGCCTATCCCACACAGAACCCATGCACCTTTTTTGTGACAGCCAATCTGCCATTCATATTGCCTCTAATCCCGTGTTTCATGAGCGCACAAAGCACATCGAATTGGATTGTCACTTCGTTCGTGAGCGTGTCATTGATAAAACCATTTCCATGCAACATATTCGAACAGATTCTCAGCCTGCTGATATTATGACAAAAGCTCTTGGTTCCAAACAATTTGATCTCTTGGTCTCCAAGTTGGGCATCTCTTCCCTCCATGCTCCAACTTGAGGGGGAGTATTAGGATAGGATTAGTTTTGTTACAAAGATAACGTTGTTAGTTTGTTTACGTTGTTTGTTTCAGTTGTTAGCTTGTTGTTTGTTATAGCTGTTCCTGTAAATAAGCTAACTTACATCCATTTGTTTAGCGCAAGATTGTTGTAACACTGGTCTATATATTAGACTCTTATCTCATGAATAAAGTAAAGCTGCTAATTCAAAGCATCTTCTGATAATTTCGTTAACCGAGTTAATCAATAGAGAAATAAAAAAACAATATCTTGCTAATATATTTTAATTTACACTCTATAATCTATATGTTGTTGTGAATGGGGAGATGCCCAACTGCTTGGAAATTGTTTTATTAGGCTTCATTGGCAATTTATGGCACAAATCATATTCAGTGAAGTCCGGCTTTTCCCAAGTTTGGACGGTTTTTTGGGAGGTGGTGTACGTCATTTTCATACCATCAAAATACATATTTATGGTCTTAGTAATCATCGATATATCAAAAACATTACTTTGTGGCAATGCTAAGCAAACCTATTATGGCGGAGATAGATGAATGGAAAATAATTATATAATTGATTGACCGAAAGTGCCACGTTATTGTAAGCGGTTTTGAAGCCATGACCAATGTTTATCAAGTTATCACAAAGTCTGTTCAATTACATATTGCATCCTGTATAATACCTCATGTAAGTGTTGCCACTTTGTGCAATTGTGCTTTTATCTAATTGTCCTTTTAGATTTTAAACACGCTTTAATTGTGATACGTTAAATATTGTTAAATTTCTTTAATCTAACTATTGAATTGAAACTTCAAAATTCTCATCGTAGTGGACAAGCTAGTAGATTCTCAGAATATAAAAACTAATTGGCATTTTTATTATATCACTTTATTTTAATATAAAACATTTTAAAATTAATTAAATTTTAGTTACTAATTAGATTAGGGGATAAATTTTTTCATGTTAAAATGTTGTGTTTATAAGTGAAACTTTTTTGTTTATCTAATGTTGGATTAATCAATTTGAATGCATAATATCTTTGTTTAGCCATATCAAAATGATTTAAAAAATAACATTTTCTTATTTACCAAAAAAATAACATTTTTTTACCAATAAAATCATTATTTAGTATGGTTATTGTAAATTTGTCATCATTTTTATTAGTTCGTTATTAGTGGCAATTAAGATGTTTGGACTAGGGGTGTTTGAGGTCTGAATTGGATCGATTTTGAAAGCAAAAATCATCCGATTCAATCATTTCGGTTTTATCATATAATCATCCATTCGGTTTGGATTTTTTTTCAAATTCGATTCAATCCAATTTTTTTCGGTTTAGATTTGATCGATTTTCGGTTTTTTGAAAATCCTAAATTTTATTTCATGATTATTGTGCAAATCACATCTTTTGTATATATTGGCTTTGTAAAAAAAATTGAAATACAAAAGCATTATTAAACTATAGGGAAAACTTCAAAAATCTCCCTATAAATTTTCTTAATTATCACTTACCCCTTCACAATTTTTTTGAATCATTTACATGCTTATTTAGATTTTTTTTAATCACTTACCCCTGACTTAAAGTTTCTTTATTACTTGCCCCCCTCACTTAGGGGGTAAATAATAAAAAAACTTTAAGTCAGAGAGATAAATGATTCAAAATTTTGAGGAGTGGATAAATAATTATGAGGAAAGTTATATGGGGTTTTTTGAAGTTTTCCCTAAACTATAATATAGTTTTTTTTTTTTTTAGAATGACATATGAAGCTCGACAAAGATAAAATTTTGTTGATGAAATGTGACTAGATTTTTTTTTAGTTTAGTTGATGGGTTAATGGGTCTTGAGTTTAGAAATTTTTAGGCTATGATTGGGGAAAGACCTAAGAAAGTAGAGGGGAATTAATATATTTGATCGGTTTGGATTGGATCGGTTTTTATCAACCCATCCAAAAATCGATCCAATCTAATTAAAATTTATGGTTTTTTTTCAATTTTTCGATTTTCAATTTATTTGATTATTGATTTTTTAGTTCAATCACCGCAGTTTAAATCGATTTGGAAACATAACTAGTTTGGGCAAATAAGTCAAGTAATTGACGCTAGAAGTCACGTCTCATACTCTCATCCCAACCCCAAAGGGCACGACACCATAGGCCATCGATAGTGAGACTTCATCAACTCATGATGCAATTTCATTATATCGTGATCCAAATTTGGGCAATAACCAAACAAAACAAGGGCCAATGTGGTCTCAACTCTTAACGTGTTTAAAGGGATAATACACATGAAGTCAATGAAATAAATTTAGTTACGATTCCAAATAACGGTTCGGTTGAAATGACAATTATAAAATGAAAAAAAAAAGGTGCAATTAGATGATTACTTGTCATATGTCTTCTAGAGCACTAGATTGGAAAGAAAAATATTGTTCAACTTTAGAGGAATGGTATAGGCGTAATAGGGGTGTAAGCATCCATTGACATATAAATTGGCGCATAGCGAGTGACGTGGTCTTTCAAGTGCGCGTGAAGAAAGTTAAATAAGAGTACAAGACCCGTTCCTGCAAAGAGGTACTTCATTTCAAAAAGTGACATCGAAGACCTAAAGAAATAACAATAAAAAAAAATTATGCTTATAATTTTTTTTTTTTACAATATCTTACAATTATATCTTATGATCATTGATTTTCGTCAATCAACTATTATCATTTATTATGAATTAATAATTAATTAATGAGTTTAATTTGTTAAAATGATAACCGTTGATTGACGAAAATCAACAATGATAAATTATGATTGTAAAAAAAAACATTATAAATATAACCTTCCCATAAAAAAATAATGAGACGAATACTTTCGGTTCAAAACTGCCACGGAAATACTGGTTAATATATAATCAAAATTTGTGTTGAACTGAACCAAGTAAATTCTAGCTAGGCAACTAGGCTGGGTTAATTTGAAATGAATTTTTTCTTTTATATATATCAGTAGGAATTACACACACAAGCTAATGCAACATACTTAAATCATTTATCATTAGACCAATTGAAATTTTAAATTTGATTATGACTTACACATAGCTGTGAGTATTGTGCTCCACTAATTTTTTTTTTTTTTTTTGGAATCTAAATCAGTTTACCTGAGAATGAAGAATCAATTGCGAGATCGAGAAAGATATTGAAGAATCAATACTATCGTGTTCGAGGGAGGCTGTGGATCAAAGCATTTATTCTTTTAGTATCTTTGGTTCTTTTCCAAATTTCTTATTCACATGAGAAATCCCATATGTTCAGACGAAATATACTGGAACTATAAAACGATAAACATGTATAATAAATGGGTTTTATAAGAGTTATGTTGTAGGAAAAGTGATTGTGTAATGTTATAGAGATTCGTTTTGCGTGCTAGAGTTTTTTTTTTTTTTGCTGTGGGCCCCACAAAATGTTGTGAGTGTAGGAAAGTTTTTCTGGTCATGTTAAATGATAGATGATAAACCCATAATAAATACTAGGGTTTTATAATTCTTATGTAACATGAGAATTGAAATCTCATGTTATAGAGATAAAAAACATGTGGGATCCATATGTTAGAAAAAATTATGTGTATGACCCACATCAGCATGAAAATCGAAGGGTGTGTATGAAAATTGCAATTATCATATTAAATGAGAATTATAAAACCCTAAATTGTATATGGGAAATGCATGAATAGTTGTTATGTTAAGAAAAAGACAAATTATATAATATTAAAAAAGTGAGAAGACACATTATTCAATAAATTTAACTTGTATTTTTTTTAACATAACAACTATTCATTTGTCATACAATATGACAAATGCATTTCCCATATTATATAACCGATAAAAAAATTTCTCAAAACTTTTTATGCACCATATTAGGCACACAATGTGAGACAAAATTTCAATATTCATTTGTTGAATAACAAAAAAAAAAAAAAAATCATTGTTGTTATTGCATAACTTTCTTTTATCATTGAGTTAAAAGAGTATATACTCAATAATGTTAAGCATTATCATATCATATGCAAGTTATTGTTTGACAAGACAATGAGCAGAAAAATAATGCCTATTGCACAATACATATGCCAACTTTGAAGAGAAAATGGCCCTTGTGTTAATTAACATGAAATGTTGTGAAACATTGCTATAGAATCTAAGGGGGTGCATTGCTATAGTGTTAAATTCATGGTAATCTTTTGTGAATCTTTTGTCATATATATTTTTCACTTTTAATGTTGGGCTTTCCTCTTCCTTTTGAGATTTTTATCAAATTGTTTATTATTGGGTTCACCACTGCTACTTTGTCAATCTTTTTTTCTTTTTTTTTTCTTTTTTTTTTGGTAAATACTTTGTCAATCTTAAACTCTGTTGACATAGTTCTTTTCTTTGTCATTTTTTTTTCGTAACTTAGTTCTTTTTGGCTTTTCAATGTACAATTTTGCATTTTAAATACTTATTGGGTCAGAGCAAATAAGAACTTGTAAGAAACATGTGATGTCATAAGTATGAGCAGTTGTTTTTATGCTTGTTGTTATTTTTTGGTTACCACTTCTTCTTTTTTTTTAAATAAATTGTGATTAGAATAAACATGTACATTTAAAGTCATTTAAGTCATAGCAAATTGCTCTTTCTGTAGTAAAAAAAGTAGGTGTAAATTATATTGATATTGATCTCATTTCAAATTGTTTTAATTATTGTCTAGTTTTAATTTTATTATAATAAATGGGGGATCGATTCACAACATGTAGTAATTTTGAATATTTGTTACAAATTCATATGGATTTTTAAAATCTTATAAATCTATATTTTCCTTTCAAATATTGTAAATTATATTAAAATCATTTAAAACTCAATCTTATAAAATCTTGATTGTAAAAAAAAATCTTTAAAGTCATTACAATTTTAAATAGTCTTTTAAAATCTATACGAATTTTTATCTCAAAATAGTCTTTTAAAATCCTAACCCAATACACCACTTTAGTTTTCGCAAACACACATTTTTAACTTTTATAAGTCATTCTTTTAATTTAAAGTTAACTTATTAATAGTGAATTCATCTTTATTAAATTTAAACAACTGATTCATATTTTTTAATTTTTTAATTTATATTATCTTATTTATTTTTTCTTAAATTAAGTAAAGACAAAAAATATAAAAATAAAAAGCACAATTTGAGATGTTATCTTTTTCTTATTTTCCTAGACAAAGAAGAAAATACAAAACTTAAAAAGTTTCTTATATTTGTTGGCCAAAAGAAGATTTTTTTTTAAGTAAGTAAATAGGCCTTAAAGCCCAAAGAAACAATAAAAAAAAAAAATACAGAACAAAAAAGAAGAAGCAGACGGTAGCTACGTAAGCAAGGTGCACGAGACTGTCTCCTATTATGTTTGTTCTATCATCAAAGCCCTCAACTCCTTTTGCACTTATGTGTAAATATGGAAACTATTTTTAACATAAGAATTTGAAAGAAAAATTTATTATGCTCCAGATTCACCACTTATTCAATGGTCTCTTTTTTCATAAATGGAAAATTTTATTTCATTTTTATTTCTCCCCGTGATCTCTTTTTCATAAATGGAAAACTTTATTCCATTTTTATTCCTCCCTTTTTAATTTTTCCTCTCTCAATCTCTTCTCTTTTTTTATTTTGGGAAGGCATCTCTATGCTCTATACCCAACAAAAAAAAATCTCGAATTTGACACCCAATCGCTACGTCTCAATTCTTCAATCTTTCTATTCTATTGTGTTTCTATGTTATGTATGATTTCGGAACAAGAGTAAGAGTTCGTTTAGATGAATTTTTTTCCTTCAAAAACTGCTTTTTTTAGAAGAAAAAAAACACTTCTCGAAAAAAGTCTGTTTGGATGCGTGTTTTTAAAAAAAGCAGAAGTCATAAAAAAGGTAGAAAATTACTTTTTTTGGAAGTTAAAAATTTTAGCTTCTAAAAAAAGTCAAAAGTTAAATATTTTTTTTAAAAATTAAATATTTTTCTAAAATTCTAAATAATTGTAGCTTTTATAAAAAAAACTTTTAAAATAAGGAAGTCATAAAAAGAACTTTTTTTAAAAAGTAAATACAAACGGGCCTAAGTGCTATTGCCTTGTGCTTCCGCTCCTAGTTATTTAATTATTTATTTACCTCTTTTACTTATAAATGTGATTATTTATTATTTATTTTTACTTTGTGGACTAGTCCGTGCAAATTGAGTTCGGTTAATCATTGTTTTTTAATAGGTGGGTTGCACTTAAAGTGGGCTTTCAGCCCTGCTCATTTTAACATTTGCTGGGTTGGTTGGCCCGGTTTTATAACTGTACTGTATGTGTATGTGTATTCTATCAAAAAAATAAAACACGTATATGGATTATAGAATTGAATGTTGTGACCATATCACATAACGTTCGCAATTCAAAACCTCTTGTTTCTAAATACTACTCCAATGTTAGCCTTCTTTATATTTACGGAAAAATGTTTATCATTTTAAATGACACAACTTATATCATTTCACTCTCACAAAGAGGCGAGACCTACATTTTTTTGTCAACTATCTCTCCTCCTTTATCTATCTTTTTCTCTCTCTTAAAATGACACAACCTTACATCCTTTAAAATGACACACACTTTACCCTTATATTTATTGTGATTTTGATGTTTTTATCGATGAATTACTTCCAATCATAGCCGGACACGCTAAAATTTGAAAAAAATGCATGTCGGACACCGACACGTTCCAACACGCAGTTAATATTTTGGGACACGTGGTCAACTCTCCGACACGTTTTTTCCAACACGTAGTCACGCAGCGGTCAACTTTTTCCGACACGCATCCGACACGTTTTTTTACGCAGTATAATTTTATTTTTTTATGTTTATACGTTAACAATGAAATTTGACATAAAAGATATTATATATTTATATTTATGTTATGAAATTTGAATATTTGATTGGTTATATGACTTATTATGGACTATTCTATGTATTAAATATAAATTATATTATATATATTAAAAATATTATTTAATATCAAAACGTGTCCCAACGTATCGAAATATGTCATTTTTTAGAATTAACATGGTGTCATGTCGTGTTAGTATCGGTGCATCATAGAATACTTCAAGCCAAGCCAAGGTGTGAAAAGCCGTGTATGCATCGAGTATTCGGTTTTGGAAAATGCAAATGCACATATAATCATACTTCTTAACTTGGAAACATTGCATTATGCACGTTTACTTCCGTATATGAAGCTTGATGACTAAGTTACTTCTGAATTTACACATTAATTGCTTAGGTAACATAATAGTCCAACAAGGTCACAGCTAAAACATCAAGAGCATCATTATATAATTGAAGTTTTCTGGTGTATCACCCTCGCTAAGCTCCTCGCTTGGATGAGGTGCATCCGCTAGGAAAACCAGAGGGCATGAAGTGCTTCGATCATGGAGAAAAAGAGCTGGGCCGAGAGTTTGTGGAAAATACTACTATCTTATGGGTTTGCATTGGGTTGAAGATGATTGTGAAGGAGAGAGAAGGGAGGGTTTCGGTTTTTTGAGGGGAGAAAATGGTAGCCGAAGGAAAAAACTAAGGAGATCGAGAGGGAGCAAAGCTTGGTTCCGTAACCGTTAACAGAACGGGTGTTAATTTTTTTTTAAGATATTATAATCCTTTTATCACTTTAATATTAAGGCTTTAAAATCCTACCAATTATGATAGTGAACACATGTTCCAACAGAAGAGATGTTAATTTGAAGTGTTATGTTTCAATTTTGTCCTTGGAGGACAATGGTCTACTCTGCCCCTTATTTGACGAAAAGAAGACATGAAAGGAATAGGGGCATTTTAGTCACCACACTATGATTTTAATTAAAATAGGTTAGTGGTAAATTCTAATTAACTACACAAACAATTAAATAATTAACTAGACACTAATTTTCATTTCAATGAAAATTTATATTAGATGGAGTTGGGATATCACACAAGGCATCTGAGTGTGCTTTCCCATCAACATAACTCTTATTCTAAGATTATATTTATAAATTATATCATTTACCCTAATAATTCATCTTAATAACAAATTATTTTATCTTTTTTTTTTCAAAACAACTTTATATAATCACCTAATAGCTTTTAATTTATTTTTTAAGTTTTTTTTTTTTAACTTTAGCTTAAAAATATCTTTTAACTAAAAAATATATTTTAAACAAGGCATAAGTATATGAAATTTCTTACTTGCATATCATAGGCTTCCCAAGTTAAAAGTTGAACATGATCACTAACCCAAAGTTTAGGAACCATGAAGTAAAATTGTGATAATAATTTGATACGATTTTCTTATAGCGGATATGCATTATTTTGATAATAACGCTGGTAGTCATATATGCATTATTTTGATAATAATTTGAGTTAGAGAAGTCTAAATTGAATAAAAATTGTGACTATGTGAAGCTAATTGAATGCTCTATAAACCTGAAAATTTTAGGAATTTTTGTAGGTATATCTTGTTTCAGTTTTAGCGCAAGTTGGCTGCCTGTTAATGATCCTAATTTTTGTAGGTAAATCTTGAGTTGTATTGCTACGAATTTCATGAATCATATGTCATCAGTAGGCTAAATATTTTACTAGAGATTCACGTGTAATTTTCAGAATAAGAAAAGTGGCTTAAGGAAGAATGGACCATCGAAATGAGCCACACATCCAGAGAAATTAATCAATGCGCCCATTGCTTAGAGAAGGATGTCTTCCTGCATGACTTATGGAATCAAGATATTCACCGAGTCCCTACCAGACTTGCAGCAACTTTCGCACTAGGATAATAGGAGTATAGATTCAAAAAGCTTTTATAGAAGTATAACTCTAAATTCAAGTCTAGTTTGTGGCCCGGCTTGTATACGCCTACTCTCTGGTCTGTGCATTTTAGTTGTTGAATTTAGAGTTATACTTCTATAAAAAGTCTCAGACTCTAGTTCAAAAGTCTGGCCTTAAAACCTATTAGGCTGGCCTACTAACTCTTTTTTTTTTTTTTATATTTTTATACTAACCTAATTTTCCCTTTCATTGTCGCATTCGGCCCACTCAAGCCATTGATCAATTGTATCTTACTTACAAGGGTCAGATCTTCAAGGACGATCAAACCCTTCAAAGCTATGGTATACGCACGATCTTGATATTATTGATATATTTTTACATAATGTTAACTCTGATTTGTTTGCGGAGACGATTTAACGTTTTTCGATTCCAATTTTGCTAGCACTATTCATTTTTTCATATGTAATAGTTAAAAAACCGGATGTATTATTATTATTGCTGCTTTTTTTAAATTCTATGATTTCATCACTTTCACCCCTATTCAATCAATATTTATTTATCTCACTTAGAGTTGTTTTGGTTATTTGGATAAAAAAAAATAAAAATTTAACAGACTAATCCAAGCTTTTTTTTTTTTTATAAATAAGTCAGGTCACAAGCTAATAATTATATTCATAACATGTCACATGCTATGCTAGGCTAGTCAGATACATTTAAACACAAACTTAGTCTTTTTAATACCAAAGCCCAACCCAGCTTGACGCGTTAGCACTCCTAGTTTCATCATCAATTTTGATGTTGTGTATGTGTACATCATATGTAATATCAATTAGTCAATTATTTCTTTCAATTTCTGTACTAATTTATTGATTTTCTGATTAGTCCAATTTGAATTGAGCAAGATTAGAAAGTCAATAAAATTCTTCCTAACAAATTTTAACATAGTTGTATATCCCAATTTGTCTAAAAAATTTATGTGAAGGTATGATTTTGAATATGAAAATTTCAAAACACACACACATATATATATATATATAGAGGTAAGATCCTTTGACATAGTTGTATATCCATGTGACAATTTGTCTATATATATATATATATATATATATATATATATATATATATATATATATATATATATATATATATATATATGTGAAGGTATGATTTTGAATATGAAATTTTCAAAACACACACACACATATATATATATATATATATATATATATATATATATATATATATATATATATATATATATATATATGATGAAAATGACCATATTATTTCTTTTTTTTAACCTTTTTTAATAGTTGACTAAGTTAACACTTGCTTAATTCTTTTGCACTGCACATCATTGAATTGGTTGTAAAATTGTGAATACAGTCATGGCAGTATCATTTTGTTTGGGCTGAGGCTCGTGGTTTACCTTCATTGAAGTGGGCTGAATACATCTAACGAAAGAATAGAATAGGATCAAAGATTTGGTTCCAAAATAAAAAAGCAGAAAGAAAGAAAGAAATAATGAAGAATATGAAGATAAATCACAAAGGGAAAAAAAAAAAAAAAAAGCAAAAAATAGACGAGCTCCACTAACGTAGCAACAAAGCTTCGAAAATGGCATTAATTCCTTGGTGGTCCTTTCTCTGGAAAAGCTGTTATCTTATATGCAACTATAAAGAAAAATTAATAAAGATGCTTCTATCCCGAAAACTACAAACTTCAAAGGATAAAAGACCACGTAGCAGCTTAAAAGGTATAATTCCAAACCAGATCAAACTTACACCTGAATTCATAAATTATTAATTAAGGACTACACCTAGTGACTTTCTTGATTAGCATATAGGGGTGTCATCATTGCAGATTAAAAACACAAGTATAAGGTTAGTTTCTCCAGTTGAACTTTCGCTAGTTACATTTAAAATGCAAAAAGTTCCTCATTTTTAGGTGATATGTGCCTAAATTCTCACAAAAAAATAATAACTTAGTCCAACATTAAAATAAAAAACCTTATCTCACCTTAAACTTAACTTAAATATATATATAAACAAAAAAACAAAATTTTGCCACTTTAGTGAACCAACCCTATATGGAAAGAAGACAGATGATGTCTTTATCACTGCCTGCATTACTTTCCATTAATTAATTAACCAAAGCATGCGGATTGCTTTCTAATCATAGCCAGACAAAAGATTAGGATAATTAAATAATATTTAATAATAATAGATAAACACGGCCATAGACACGTCACATTCTCAATGCCATCTTCCAATTCCAAAGTAGTATACTGCTTGTTCCTTTTTATACCAAAAAGAAAATGCTTGTACTGCTTTATAATACTATAGGATCGAAGAGAAGACCAAGTTGGCAAATAGCATGGATTAATGTCCTTTTCAATTTGATTAATGGGCCTGAACTTTTTCATTTTCATCTTTTCGAGAAAACTTATCTAGGACCACTTATACATAATCATAAAAGAAGTTAATAGGAAGATTATCTAAAGAATTTTGGGATACACCACCCTAAAAGCTAGCTCAAAAAATGAGAGTGTCCAAGACGTTATAAAGACCACATTAGTGCACATCTAATCTAACCAATATGAGACTACATATCTCAACAGTTTAGATTTAGAGGTAGGCCTAATTATGCAATGCTTCACATAGCATTATCTCTAGGATAAAATCCTGTAAAGGTAAGAGATCTCCATAAATGAATAAGGACAAAATTGCAGATAGGTTCCACCCCTGAATTGATAAAGCTCGTGTGTGTTGGACAAACAAGTATGGGCATTTTGGGAGGTGGATGTTTCTAAGAAAGTAGATGACACAATTAATATTAACGTTTCAAAGTTCAAAAAGGTCACATAAAATAAACCTATGCTTATCAAGAAGAAAACGTGACAGCAATAAAAGCTATCAGCAGAAGAGGATGAAACATATCTTGATGATACTAATTTCAGGGGCTATGAACAGAAATAAACATCATATGACATTATAATATAAACTAAGACAACTGAATTATCCTATAGCCTTAGCTGATTTAAAAAGAAAAAAAAATAAAGATAGTAATAAACAAAAATGATCAAGAACATGGCCAAATTGATACAGCTTTGTTCCCATCTATCTATCTTTCTCAACAAATGAAGATCAAGACGACAACCCATTCATAGAAACATGAACATCGACACATCCATCTTCATTTCTGTGAATGTCATTCTTGCTGCTATTTGTGTTGTAAGGGTTGTTAATATCACTATCAAAGCCACCACCACCACGTCCACTTCTACCATCATTGCCACCACCATCATCATCATCATCATCATCCCCATTGATCTTTTCAGTTGGAGGAACATTTCCATCTTCAGATCTCTTCCTAAAATTGTTCTTGTTATTATGCATCCAAACCTTGAACACCCCTTTAGAGACTCCAATGTTTTTGCAGAATTCCTGGACCAATCCATCATCCCCCTTCTGCATTCTCCAACCCAATTTCTCAGAGAAGCTATGCATCTTCTCCTTCTGATCCTTGCTGAATTTCGTTCTGTGCCTCTTCTTCCCACTTGGGTTCTCAGGCTTCACCACTGAAGAAGAGTTGAGATTCCTGTGATGATGTTCATCAGAGGGTGCTGTAAAGGCAGTGCCAAGTGCTAAGAGCATGTGAGGTGCTGAAGTGTTGTATGAAGGTGGCAAATGTGAGAGTGGTGGTGGTGAAGGGCTTGACATGGGGCTTAGACTATGGCTGGGGCTAGAACTAAGGCTTGGACTTGTGCTTTGGCTTATGACACGGTGAGGTAGTGGTAATGGTGGTTGTGGTTGTGGTGGTGCTGTGGCTGAAGGGGAGTAGAAGCAGCTGAGGAAGGTGGGGTTTTTGGTGTGTTCTTGAGGGTCACGGCGGTGGAAGTTGCGGTGGCAACCACATGCTGCACATTTGAGGGAGCGAGGATCAGTGTGGTTGATTGAAGAAGGAGGCATAAACTCTCCACAGCCATCAAGTGCATGGCCACCTATGCTGGCAGCATGGTTCTTGAGGCATTCCTTGTAGGAAACCACCATGGACGGTGGTTGTGGCGGCGGAGCAGTGGTGGTGGGGTGGCGCTTGTGTGTGCCGTTGGTGAAAGATGAAGACTTTGAAGTGTTGTTGTTGGTGGGTTGGGTTGGTGGTGTTGCTTGAGTATCTGCATCTATGTTTTGGTTATTGTTGGAGGTCAAGTCCATGTCTGTCTCTCCAAGGATGATATAACAGGAAGGGAGAGAGAGAGTGAAGAGGGGGATTAGGGTTTTTGACAAAGTTTAAGGCTTTCTTTAAACGATGAATTGTAGGCTTGAAAGTGGAGAGGAAACAAAACAAAACAGAAAGAAAAGGGAAAAACAAGGTAAAGGTTAATAGTTTAGAAGAAAGAGAGTGATGATGATGCAGGCAGAGACGGTGATGATGATGGTTATAATGAGAAGTGATGACAAAATCTGAGGTTTAAATGGGGTTGTGAGGAGATAGAGGGATACAGCAATACTGTAGGGTCCCAAAATCTCAACCACTAATGATTTGAGCTGAGAACATAAACAAGACAATAAAAAAGAAAAGAAAGAGTTAGATAATATTTATAGGGAAAAGAAAAAGAAAATCGAATAGATTTGGAAACGAGTTTACTGGTGGTAAAGGTTAGTGGGATATATATTAGAGATCACAGTAATAATTGTTGCAGATATATTTATTCATCATTTTTAAAAAAAAATTAAATAACATTCTAAATTGCATTATATTCTGAAATAATGAAGATTTGATCTATTGTGGGTAACTCATTTGTGTTTGATATTTTTTTAATGTTGTTTCTTTAAGAATCACATGTGTTAGTTGGGGGCACTAAATTTGTCTGAAAATATTAGGCAAGAATATATTCGTTGAGGTCAGTGATTCACACCAGAGTCAGTGTCTCCTTCAGCTGAGCCTTAGAGAGGGTACGTACGTGGCTATTGCCCAGGTGGTGCTACCTTGCTTGCATAGTACCAAGAAACATCTCAACCCCAGCTGGGCCAGCTCATCACACTGCAAAGTGCAAATGCAGACACATGATTTCTGGCTTTGCTTTCCTTCCCTGATAACATATCACTTCGCTGCTCCTTCCCAACAAAAGCTTACCTCATATATTCAAATACTCACTCAAAAACCTTTTCTATTGTTTTCAGGGAGATTCCAACCATAGAATGAATATTGGATATTTTGAATTATAAATTTAATTAAACATAGGTTAAAAAATATTTGAAAATTAAAATTATGTTCATTTTTAATGGGATAGGATGAAACTATACTGATATAATTTATAATAGTAATATGGACAAGGAATTACAATATACAAAACTGGAACATATCTATCTATACGCAACCTGTAAACAAGAAGTCAAGGACACAGTGAAAACAAAATTGGAAAGGAAAAATTAAAGTATTTCCACTATGTGAAGCAAGGTCATGTGATCTAATTCTCATGGCCAATTGATGGAGCACTAGTGTGTTAGGAACTTGGGACCTCATTCCTTAAACAGTTGGCCATTTTCCTCACTCTTGCGGCCGACAACGTGTATAGATGAAAGGGATTTGTTTGGAAATGTACCAACTATCAAATTCAGACAAACTATGATCTTGCAACGCACAGCTTTTGTCATAGCTCTTTTGGGTTACTAAACCTTAAGAAAATTAAGAGCAGGTCTTGCATTTGGTTTGCTTTCAATTAATTAATTGGCGTCCATAAGGATTGCTGATGATCAAGATGTTAATGTGGAACTCATTTCTGTGTGATTCTTGTAGAAATGTGATTAATGTTGGTAATTCAAATGTCACGTCGAATAAGAATGGATTATAAAGAAACATAAGTGAAAAAAACTCAATCTTAAAATTTTTGGTTAATTATTTGGTATTGAGTTTGTAAAGAAACTTGGGACTATATATCTCAACACGCCCCCTCACACGAGAGCCCGAGGCTCTGATACCATGTAAAGAACCTTGGGATACACCACGCCAAAAGTTAGCTCAAAGGGTGGGAGTGCCCAAAGCCTTATAAAGGCCACATTAGTTGTTCATCGAACGAATGTAGAACTATATATCTCAACGGAGTTTATTTATTGTGGTGTATTATCGCTTTGTTTAACATAATTCTCCTAGTTATGAAGTCTGGCTTCCAGCATCAACTTATGTACTTTCAACTTCCTAATTTCCTCATCTACTGTGGTAAGAAAGCTGATGTTGATGTTGATTCCGAAGTTCTGTTGCTTGACCAACCAAATATAACACTTCATTTATTCTACAACATGATAATTGGTTTGTAAGTTCTGACTCTCTAATTCTCTAGCTCCAAAATGTTTCACTTTGCCTTGGTAATTTCACTAACTTTCCAATCAGACTCCTTAACAATTTTCATATTAAACCAATTTTTAATCAAAGATGGAAGGGCATAAAAGAGAAACACAACCGAAGAGTATGATTAATTGCCATATGGGGTTCAATAGTTCAATCATTTCAAAAGCAGGCATGACCAAAGTAATCCAATTCATAAGCCAAGTTCATCTTACACAACAAATCTTCGATGCATATCTTAAGTGGATACTCCTTTTTCTTTTTCTTTTTTCCTAAGGGGAAGGATCTATTTATAATTTTTTTTAACAAATTTTTGTAAATTACACTATGTACTCTCAGGAGAACATATTGTAACTTAATGTTCTTCTGGGAGAACATAATGTAGTTTGTAAGAGTTTGTAAATAAAAAGTTTGTAAATATAACCATCTCCTCATCTAAATATGAAAAGTTTTCTTTCATTCAAATCTATCTTTAATTTGTATTTTGATTTAAGTATCAAAAAATTTCATTTTATAGATAGATGTACATAGATCCAATGCACTGAAGATCCAATGCACTGAAGATTTGTTACATCATATACTCTTCTTGAATTGATAAGTCATTGCAGTGTGCCATACTTGTCTCAGGTCTGATTTTGTCATCGTTATTGGATCAAAGGGCATTCATTTAAGAGCCTTTATCCTGAAGACTGATGACATCTAGACGAAAATCCAATTTATAGCAACAAATCATAGATGGTCCTGTGGGCCAAACCAGAAATGGTAACAGAACAAATAAAAAGAACCGTGAAATATTTTCTTGTTACATTTCACTTATGCAGAAGTGACAAATGCAACTGTCAACAAAGACAGTATAGTGGTTGAGTGGTAGGGAGAATAGAGAGATTGACAAATACCAATAAAAGTTGGGTTGTGAAATTGAGAAATCGTGAGTGAAACCAGTTGGGAATGACGCAGAAGAAACACTGGAAGCCTAATTGGAATGTCTAAAACAGTATATAGAGAGAGAGAGAGAGAGCGCCATAAAGTGCATATGGTTGAACCAAGCTTTTTCATGATTAATGAGAAGAAATATTGTTAGCACATGTAAAAAAGCTTGTCAAAACCATTAATACTATTTAATTGATTGGACCATATTATTTAGAGTTTTCGATTTTATTTGACATTATCAAGGAAGAAATGTAATTTTTTTTTTTGTGTGTGGAGTAAATATCGTTGCAGAAATGTATATGTTTAATATAAGAAAAGATGCAACATGAATTTCCCTTGCCTAGCCTATGTGGATTTTACAAATAATTTTGTTGTAATCTATACATTTGATTATCAATCATTATCCACTTGCAATTTATTGTATAAAATGAAATCCAAGATAAAGTTTACTCCCCTTCTTTATCTTAATATAACGTGAAAATATGGGTTTAACCCGACGGGTCAACCCACCAAATAGGGCGGGTTGGATTACATATTTTAACCTACCACCCCGTCTCAACTCGCCCCATTAATTTGTGGGTCAAAACGGATTGGTGGCGGGTCGGGGCGGGTTGGTCCACCGGGGCAAATTTGTTTTGGGAAAACTTCAAAAATCCCCCATGAGTTTTCTCAATTATCACTTACCTTCCTCATAAATTTTTTGAATCATTTACACCCTTATTTTATAAAAAAAAAAAATCACTTACCGCCTGATTTAAAGTTTCTTTATTATTTTCCCCCTCACTTAGGGGTAAAGGATAAAAAAACTTTAAGTCAGGGGTAAATGTTTCAAAATTCTGGGGAGGGGGTAAATGATTATGAGAAAAGTTATAGGGTTTTTTTTTGAAGTTTTCCCTTTTTTTAGGTAGTATTTTATTTATTTTTAAGCTTTTGTGATATCTAATTTTTTGTTATCATAGTACTCTCTAGAAAAAATATAGAAGTAAAACTTTATTTATGACAAAGGTAATTTGTTTATGGAGATAAAAATAAGTTTGTAAAGAATATCTAACTAAATATTAACATACATTTAGACTTAAGATTGGAAAAAAAACTAAGGGAAATGTGATATGAAAATACGTAATATTATAATTTTATAAAATATAATTTATTTTTTATTTTTAATAATAATAATAATTATTATTATTATTATTATTTAAACGGTGCCAACCCGTCAACCCACCATAAAACGGGATGGGTTGAGATTTTCAATTCAAATTTAAGTGGCGGGCGGGGCGGGTCAACCCACTTATGGCGGGGCGGGGCGTTGCAACCAGTTTTGCCACCCCTAGATATAATCATCTTATCTCTTCCTAGAAACCCATTATTCTTTTACTTTTCAAAGTTAAAACTGACTAACTGTCAAAAAAAAATTTAAATTTGTACAATAATAGTATAATCAAAAGGATTGAGGGATGTTTATAAAAAAAAATAAAAATTGAGGGAAATAAGTTTTGACTTGGGATTTTTTTATTTTTTTTAAGAATCTTATGTTCTTCAAAAGGAGAATTTTTTCAAGATAGTGGAGAATATCAATACCCCGCAATAAATAATAGGGGCGTTTGGTACTAGAGAAATTTTTATTTGTCCAAAAATCTCAATTTTTAAAAATATGATTTTTACATTATGTCCAATACCCCGCAATAAACCAAACGCCCCTTAAATGAATGAATGAATTAGAAATCAAGGAGATCCTTGTTATTTGTCCAACTAATTATTACCATTAACTTTAAGATTACAAAGAAGCAAAACTTTTATCGTGGCAAATTGACATCCTTTCTTGGTTCACGCATGATTTTGGACAAATAAGAACCAGTGCTTATTAAAGTAAGGTTCATCATAAACTAAATTACAAAATCAGAACCAACTATCATTGGTCCAAGAAACTTGTTTTTTGGATTAGTGGTTTTAAATTTGAGTCCTGAAAATAGAAAGAATAATATTGAAAGAGTTATCCAATATCAATCCACGGTACTCGAATTCAATTAAATCGAATTGAATAGAAAATTATAATTTCAGAAATCTTGATCAGGGGCCACCCTCCCTGTAAAGGAAGCAATTCTGGTCTTTCTCCACGTGTTGTAAACTACTGCGATGTAATCAGGCCATACGCCATGCACAAACTGTAGTGCTTTCAACGGATTCCTTCTCTTTATCATTTTCTATTATTGTTCCAAATATATAAAGGAAATTTGTCTCTGGAGATAATTTTGGGATACTGACACGAAAGTGTCACATTTGGGCAGAAAAATTATCAAACTGCCACGCCAATAGTAAATTTTACCAAAATGCCACGCGACATAATTCGTTACACAGTATAGCGAATTATGTATGCAAGCAATTCGCTACACAGTGTAGCGAAATATGCTAGATGCTCAGCACCAAAAAGTGTAATAGTTGAAATTCGCTACATAGGGTAGCGAATTACTTGCATGCATAATTTGCTATACTGTGTAGCGAATTATGACGCGTGACATTTTGGTAAAATTTATTATTGGCGTGACAGTCTAGTAATTTTTTTGTCCAAGCATGGCAAAATGATCAGTTTCCCGATAATTTTGTCTGATACAGTGTTATTAAACTGGACCGACCGGGTCGATCCAGGAACTGATAAATCGGACATATAATCGGTTCGGTTAAAGTAACGGACCAGCCATACATTAGAACAGGTATGACCCGGTTCGACCCAACCGGTTTTCATGAAAACCGGGTTACCCGGTCTGGTCACAAAAAGAAAAGTTCAATTTTTTTAAAAAAGATAAAATAAATCATAATGGACATTTTTGAATATTTTTTTGCTTATTGACTTACATAAGTTATGTATTTATAATACTAATATTATCTCAATTATGCACTATCCAAAAAAAATTGATTTGATTTATAGTTAGAAATGTCATTTTCTGAACCTAAAGTCCCGTATCACGATCATTATATTTTTGTTTGATCCTTTATTGGATAGTAGTATGTGATTTATTATTTTTATAATAAAATATCTGGAATTTTAATCATTTTTTATATATATTTGAGTATGTTTATAATTTTTTAATATAAATTATAAAATTCTATATAATTACCGGGTCATGTGATTGAACCAGTGATCCACTGGTTGAACCAATGACCCAATACCTCGACTGACCGCGCCGATTTTAATAACATTGGTCTGATACACATATAAAAATGAATGAAACTCATTTTTTTTTTATCTTCTTTCTATTATGTTTTTCATACTTTTTTATATGTTGCATCAGATAATTTTGTCTCAAGCACATTATTCAGTGTATAATACTTAAATCTGGCGTGATTTAATTGTACCAAAAATAAAATATGATTTAGATAATAAAAAAATATATTTGCAGAAATATTTGTAAGATAATTATCAAATTTATATTACCATGTTTTGGTTTCTTTTTTTGCCCTCTTTTTTAAGACTCGAGACCCATTTTATGAAAGGAGAAATCTGGCTATTCTCTCAACATATCCCAAACTCTCATAAACTGAACTGTTAAGAAAGACAAATCTTTTTGTTTCTTTAACAATAGTAACACGACTTAAAAGCTATTTATCACTAACCAATTTTAGTGAAAATTGTTAAATTTTCTTTCAGCTATTCTATATTTTGTGATGACTATTGATTATGCTTCACACGGTGTTGATCAGATATCTCATAACAATTAAAGCTCATCAATTCAAACTTCGGCTACAATAAAAATCTGCAATCATCCCTATGATATTAGGTGAACTATATTTCTGTGTCCTGTTCACGAAATTGAGATACCTACTCTAGCAACATTCCGATGCAATACCTCATGACTCGTATGGTGCACAATTTGATCATATAGTCATATGCTAATTAATCTTGTCTCTCTCTATTTCAGCCTAGCGATTCCTCTAAGATACATGCTACACTAGACTCCAAGAAACATAAATGTGTGCTTTTATAGGTTGATAAGACATGTTAAAGATTATGGCGTGCCTAATTTGCTGGGATTACTTAAGATAGCTAATTGGTAACCTAATAACCTATCAGATGAGTACTGATTTATGGTGTGTTGTGAGGCTGAGAGCACTCTAAGCCATAAAATTCGGCTTTTTCATGGTTTTCATGGTCAAAAAAATCCTCAATGAATGAAACAGTTCTCTGACATTTTTGTCATCATCAAAGAAGCATGCGCGGAGTGACACAAAGTACTAGACATGGGCATTACTATTTGACCCAATGAATTCTCCTAAATATATAGCTTAACTTGTGCAACTTATATTGATCTGCAAGTTTTCTAGACCCCAAAAATGGAAATTTAAGGCCTGAAACTTGTGCAATTGGGTCAAGTTTCTTGGTTAGATGGGTAAGCTTAAACTGTTACAGAAAAAGACTATAATTGTTTAGCTAAATTTTCATAGGGAAAATATTTTCTCTTACCAAAGACACATAACATAAGTGGGCTTACAAAATAGTGGAGAGAAAAAAAGTGGGACCCACTTATGCTATGAGTCTTTGGTAGGAGAAAAACTTTTTCCTTTAAAGGGATACAGAGAAAATGTGGTAGAGACAACTAACATGAATTTAGTGCAATGATTGAAGTTATGGTTAGGGTTAAAGAAAAAAATGGTAAAGGAGACAACCAACATGGCTTTAGTGCAATAATTGAATTTATGATAAGGGAAGCATGCCGTTACCATATACTGCCAAGTCTTCACATTTGTTAGGGACTCATTCACATAACCCAAATGCAATATTTTGCATCCTGCATTGATTGGGAGAGAGGGGTACACCATGTTTTTCAACAGAACCAGATTCCTTAGGTCAAATGCATACAAATTAAGGGATGTGGACCCAGAATTAACAGACCTAGCTTTCGTTTTTCAAAAATAAAGTTTAAATAATATGAAGAGATAATGTATCGCAAAGTAAATTGAAAATGCGGGTGGATCAGCATCCACCTAAAAGCATTTATGAACTTTCATACAATATATTACAGAGACAGATAAGATCAAGGGTCGGAAAAGCAAAATATCTTCTGACAAAAGTCATTTTTAACTTTTATTTGAAGATAAGATTTATCCGGTAATTATTGAGTATAGGATACTGCATAATCTCATCATTTTTTTGTATTTGGATGCATACCCCTTTAATTTTTTATTTTTTTTATGTATAATAATTTTGGTGTTTTTAATCATATCTCCAGTGGTCAACTATATATTGTGTACTTTTAAAAAGTGCTTCACGAGTTGTATAGTCAGCATGGTTTCTTCTCAATGCACTTGAGAAAGTACTAATAAGTAATAGCACATATTTTGTGAATTTCATTAAAATAAAAAATATATTCATTTTTTAATAAAATTCACTTAAAAAGTATTAAAAAATATTGTTACCATTTCTATCTTATTATATTATGAAAAAGGAAATCAACAGTATGCACTTCCTTTTTATTTTTATATATAAAAATAGGGAATAAAATCTATCTTTTAAAGGATATAAGTTTATATCCTTTTAGATCATAACCGTTGATTTTCGTTCATCAACGGTTATAATTTATTGGATCAAAATTATTAATTAATTAATAATAAATTTGGCCCATTAAGTTTGACCCAATAAATTATAACCGTTGATGGACGGAAATCAACGGTTAGGATCTAAAAGGATATAAGCTTATATACTTTAAAATGATAGATATTTTTCCCATAAAAATATAGGACCAGGAAGGCTCTTCACTTTTTAATAATATGCATTTTTTAAGAGATAAACATAAATATTTATCGATAATTAATAGGCACCAGAATTGGGGCAAAATCATCTAGTTGTTCATTATTTGCCTAATGTTGATAAAGTATTAGACCCAGCTATGATATAATGTTATGTTAATTATTATAAAAATTTAATTACAGGTACATTTCAAAAAAAAAAAAATTACGTCTACCATATATGACATATATAGTTGAAATGAAAAATACAATTTTGGACGTTCAGTTTAACCTGTTTAATGTGTTCAGGTTATTGAATGATATGGCTAAAAAAGAGAACAAATTAGATTTTACGTACAATAGTCTCACCTATAAGAAGAGGTTCAACGATATTATTATTTTTCTTGTTAAGCATCCTTCCAATGAAGTTTTACACCCATTAGGATTAGGGTTTTCGTTTTATCTTTACAATAGTCTCACACTATAAGAAGAGGTTTTTAAAACAAAAATAAATAAAAATTAATTTTTCTATAACATTAACATCCTTCCAATGAAGTTTTACACCCATTAGGATTAATATCTTTTGAGATATTGAAAGTGCAACTATCAGCACGGTGTCTGAGAATAGGATTTCTTTGTCATCCATGATCGACCTAGGCCCAACAAACAAAGCTGCCTTAATTTTTGTGTTTAATGCACTTAAAATCGAAATTTTACCTGAAAGAGAATAAAAAATCGTAAATAGTAATACAAATCATAGATTTTACATGCACTCTAAAATTAAATTTTTATATACATATACTTATGTATAATTTTTTTTAAGAAAAATAGACTACCTGCCACCATCTTTATACATTTGCATACAATTGTCACACTCTAAACTAATAAATCATTCAAGTTATTATCATCAAAGACATTATGTTCCACATGATCTTCAACTACATCATTCAAAATTGTAATCATATAAACTTTCATCATGAGATAAAGTTCCTTCATTTTCCACAATTCATTCATCTTCGGATGAAACATCAGCAATGTTATATTCAACAGTTTTTCTAACTTGCTTAACATCATTCCAATAGTTAAAATCGGGATTTAAGTAAATGTCTAAATCGGGATTTTATATTGGAAAGGATTTGAAGTGAAATCTAAATCATTTTAGCAAAAATAAATCGTTAAAATTGGGAATTTAAGATTTAAATCCAGATTTTAACTACCATGATCTCGAGTACTCAAATCATCAAAAGTGTATTTCTTTTTTCTTTTTTTTTCTAAATTTTAAAAAAATATTGTGATGGGATATTTTTTAAAAAAGTGATGAAAAAAGAAAGTACATTCACTTAAATGCTCCCCTAGTACCAAAGTTTTATTCATAAGGAAAAAATTCTGCACAACAAAGTAAAGAAAAAAAAAATATAAATAAGTGTTTGATTTTAGTGGATCGATAAACTAGTAGTATATATGGAGGAGGAAAATAATTTTGGTATTTTGGATATTGAAAAATGTTTATTCTTTTAAATGACACAATTTATCTCCTTTCACATTCACAAAGAGGTGGGACCCACACCTTTTTTTTTTTTTTTCAACTCTCTCTCCTCCTTTATCTATCTCTTTCTCTCTTAAAATGACATTTTTTTTTGTAAATATTACAATCGGTTCATCGCTTCGCGACTAGTTCGATTCGGGGCGGGTCCAGGATTAAGGCTTTAAACCCCTCCCAAATGTGGTACTGGATGGATCAAACACATGCTCTCACCCCCACCTACTCAACTCCCATGCGCCAACTGAGCTACCATCATTTGGTAAATGACACAATTTTACATCCTTTAAAATGACACACTTTAGCCTTTGGATATATCCATCACTCGATATATTTTTCTTCTTCTTTTTTTTGTGAAAACTTGATATATTCTTTACCAAATATGAAAAAAGAATAACATATTTGTATAGCCCTTACTTTTATACTTATTTTATTTATATACCTATTATTTTTATTTATGTAAGCTAATACCTACTCCAGTTGTATCTAGGGATGTGCATGGGTCGAACTGAATCGAATTGGTTTAAATGGTTCGATTCAAAAATGGTTTGGTTCGGTTCAAAATTGATTCAGTTCGGAAGTGGTTCGGTTCGGTTCAGAACCGGTTCGGGTCGACCCTATTTTGAAAAGAAAAAAATTAAAAATCAAAAAAATAAAGTTATAAAAATTAATTTGGTTCAGTATGAAACGATTCGGTTCGGTTCAAAATGGTTCGGTTCTTAAACTGGTTCTAAAAATCGATTCGGTTTATGAACCGATTGTAAAAATCGGTTATGTTCATGAACTGGTTCTCTAGAAATTGGTTTGGTTCATGAACTGGTTTTTTAAAATCGATTATTTTAAGGGTGGTTCGATTCGGTTCATGATTCGATTCAATGTTTTGGTTATTATTTTTTTTTAAATATTTCAATCGATTCATTGCTTCGCAACTAATCTGATTCGGGACGGTTCAATTTATTAATTATTTTGCACACCCCTAATTGTATCAAGAAATCTACTTGTTGAGGAGATAAATGCATAAGATAGCAGATTACCATGTACGGGCAAGAGACTAAAAGTCAAAGATGTGGGTGCGTAATAACATTAATAAGGATTAAGGTTGTAAAAGAGGTACATTAATTTTTTTACCTAAATACCACATGAACAGTTTTATTTTCCAATTTGCCATAGGGGACAAGTTCGCTATCCGATGTAGCGAACTCAATTTGCTGACGTGTCACGTTTTTAGTGGACACCAAATTCGCTACACGGGGTAGCGACCTTCAAATCTTTTTTTTTTAATTTGGTACTTGTTATCCACTAGAAACGTCAAATCGAGTTCGCTACACCGGGTAGAAAACTTGCTCCCGTGACATATTAAAAAATAAGACTGTTCGAGTGACATTTAGGTAAAAAAGTTATCCCTGCCTCTGAGCTTAATCTTTTGCTTAAAAGGGTTTTATCCGAAGGTGAATCATCCATCTTGGGTGAGAGAAAGGAGCCTGAAAAAAATCATCTATTTTAAGAGAGAAAGTCATTGTAATCCATCTCAATAGTGGGTGCAGAAATGAGAGCAATTCATTTGAGTTTCATGATAGTGATACCATTTTTGTTACCCATTTTCATCGTGGAAGTTTGCTTAGATTTTCACTTTGAGGGGACTTTTCCGCTTAAAAATTGTTTCGATTTTATCTCTGTTTCCTTTGCATTTCTATTTGTTTTTTTTTTCTTCCGCATTCTTCATTGAGGCCAGCTCATTAACCAACACTCAGAAATAATTAACTGCATTTGTAATGAAAGATTTGTAGGAGTTATTGGATCATGCGGAAGGTTTAGAAATTGCGATTTGGATGTATAGGATCATCATTGTTTACAATTATTTCTTGTTAGTGTAGATTTGAGATGATGCTCCATACGCTTGAGTCTTTTGCATCACATCACGAACTCACGAATTGCTATGTCGCACGAACAGATCTGTACTATCTCTCGAGGGAAAAGGAAGTGTGTGGACACTTTTCAAAATAAAAATAAAAATTGATCTGTTCTTGTCAACATTCCATCTGCATGATCAGTTTCTCATTTGCTAGAAGAAAAAAACTCCTTTTATTTCATTGTCTTTTAGCTAGGGTGTATCGTTCTATAGTGGTTCTCTTCTGTTTGATTATTATTATTATTTCACAGTTTATATAGATTACCTTATTTACTTTAAACAAAAGGGAAAAATATTTATCCTTTTAAATGACACAATTTATATTCTTTCACTCTCACAAAGAGGTGAGACTCACATCTTTATAGTTTATTGTCCATTCTCTCTCCTCATTTATCTATCTCTTTCTCTCACTTAAAATGACATAACTTTACATCATTTTAAATGATATACACTTATCCCTTAAACAAAATACTATTTAACATATTTTTTCTAATTTTTTTTACATAGCATAGAATTTATTATTTGCTAGGCCCCACAATTATTCTAAAGTAATATCAGTATCTGTACACAATTTATGCTAAATATAATAATTGTGTACATATATTATTCAAAAATTTAACTACACTTACCCAGACAGTAATACGAAAATATGAATATAAGATTTGTTTTTTTTCCAAAAAATAATAATAATATCAATATAAGATTTGTGAATCCGGCTTCACAGTGTCTCTGAAATAACAAACCAATTGTTCGGCTATTAAACCCAATCCACTAAAAGAATTTGGGTGTGCTAATTATGGCCCAACGGACCTCAAGAACAGTGAAATTTGTGCCAGTTTGGTTCTCTTATTTTTAGTTTATCTCCTTTTTAGAAGCAGAGGCATACTAAAAGTTCTTTGGATGAGTTTTTTTAAAATTTATGTCAGCTTTTTTATATTTGTTTCACAATTTTACTTTTATTATAAACTTGTATTTATAAATTTTATCTCATATCCTGATAATCAATTCTAATAATATATTAACTTATCTTTACTCCTTCAAAATCATCGTAACAATTCTATACAATCATCAAATAGCTTTTAGCTTTATTTTTTTAAGTTCAATTTTTTTTTAGCTTGAAATAATATATTAAATATGATAAAAAATAATTTTTATATATAATTATTTTCTTTCGTATCCTTTTTGATAAGTCATTTATCAAATATGATAAAAAAATAATTCATTTATATTATCTTTATCTTTATCTTTATAATTATTTTTTTTTTCTTTTTTGATAACAACTTTATAATTATTTTCTTTCATGTTATTTTTGATAAGGGAGTTTTGTTGCACAAAAAATGTGCTTGCTTCATAGATATCATTATCAATGCTCGGTGACTGTATTGTTCGCTGAAAAGCATTATTGAACTTTTTTAACCGTTGGTGTCCATAATGCATCGATATTTCAAAAAAATTGATGTGTCGTGCTCGGTCCAACATTCTGACATTTTGCGACAACCCAACATGAATGGTAGATATTTAAAAAATTTTAAAAGATATGTTGTGTTGCATTTTTAGTTTCAATTATTAGATTCGTTGGATTACAATTATCATTTTATCGAGTGTAATATAAATATTTATGATATCTTATATTTTTTTAAAAATTAATTAGTATTATAAATTTAACTTTATTTTTTTGTTAAATTATATAATATTAAATAAAATATATACTACATGAATTTAAAATATTATTTAATATCAAAATATGTAGGTGAAATTTAATGTTTTTAAAAATTAATGTATCAGAGAATATGATGTCATGCTATATCCTGTATCCTAAACAAAGTAGTCCTGTTCATTTAAATTCAACTAGTCCGATTTTTGAACTTCTTTTCACACGAAACAGGTACACCTATCTGTAACGAGAAATCCCACCGAATTTATTTAATTATTAATTAAATATAGTGGTAATGATCGAATCTGTAACACAGAGATTTTTTGAAATTATGTAAAGAATTAATTCAATCCAAAAATTTAAGCTGATGGGTGAGGGCGTGAGGCTACATTGATGGTTTTATATATATCTAACAGGAAAATTCTTTTTTTTTTTAATTTTTTAACTTCTTATAAATAGAAGTCAGGGTCAAATAGATTTTTATAAAAACACTTTTATAATAAAAAAAAGTAAGAAATCAAAAATTATTAAGAGAAATTTTTTAAAATTATATTAGTTTTTTTGAAAATGTGCGCTTGTTTTGGAAATATATAGCTTTTAAGTAACTTGTACATTAAATTTTTTATATAATTATCAAATAACTTATAATTTTATTTTTAAAACTATTTTTTAATACTTTAATTTAACAATAACTTTTAACTTTACGGAAAGGTTTCACCATATTTTCATTTGTACAAGTAAACTGGTACTTTTTTATGTACCGACTGTAAATGACGTGACAAGCGGACTCTTACATTGTTCAATGCTATTGTAAGCTATGTCCTGGGCGGAAATTTCTTCAATACAGCGTAACTTAGTACACCTTTTTATTAAATAGGAGGAAAAATTTTCATTTTAATTCATATTTTTTTTTATAATTGTTTTTAAGTCTCAAATATTTTTCCTTTTTAATATGAATATAAATACTCCCGCTCTATCAAAGATTTTCTCCTTATACGTGTGACTTTGATCAGAAAAGTGGTTCTCTAGCCAGGGCAATGCTACCCATACATATTTATCGTCACAAGTCATAACTGGACACAACTGCATGCACTGCTTTACCTGAACATTTTCCTGCTCATAGTCAGTTGTAGCCACATCTGTAGTTGTGGTTCTTCCAACAATTGCATGAGCAGCATTATTCTTCTATTATTTATATCCTCAATGTTTGCATAGAAGACATTGGCAACCAAGTGGGAGGAGGTAGAGAATATAATGCATTGGTCCTGATTAGAGAAAATTCCATTAAAATCTAAGTGAATATAGGTAATTAAGTATATGTTGAATTTAAGAATATTAAAGACGGGGAAATATGACGTGGGTGAATGCTTCCCATGCGGAAAATCGTGTTTCAATGATCATTTTTATCACCCATGAAACTTAATGTTCGATTGTAATTGGGAACAATGTTACTCATCGTGACTGATCAACTTGCTAGTTTATTTGGGAGCGGCTTCCAATATACGTAGCACCGATACTGACACGATATACATGACACGACATTCCGATATGTTAATTGTAAAAAATGTTAGATTTTGATACGTTAGGACACGATTTGATATTAAATAATTTTTTTATATAGTGTATATTATATTTAATAGTCAATAATTTAATAAAAAAATGAAACAAAACTTATAATATTAATCAATTTTACAAAGAAACATAAGATATCCCAAATATTTATATTAAACTCAATAAAATGGTAATCGTAATCCAACAAATCTACTAGTTAGAACTAAAAACTCAATGCAATGTAACCTTTGAATCTTTTTTTGAATTTCTATAACGTGTGTTGGAATGTCGGGAAGTGTCGGAGGGTCAGACACGACACGTTAGGATTTTTGAAATATCGGTGCTTGATAGCTTTCAATAATGTGTATATTGTGTGTGGCATTCAATAAGGAACGAGGACTTCTAAGGTCGTGTTTGTTACGCGGTTTATTTCTGAATGACCGGGAAAGTCAGGTAGGAGAAAAATGTTAGCAATGTTTGGTAGCTCAAATCTGATGATTTGCCAGAAGAAATTTGTTTACGGGAAAGTATTTGTGTGTGATAAATTTTGTACTGTATGACAAATATGATATCCATAAAATAGATGGATTTTTTCAGTATCCGGGAAACCAAAAATTAAGCGCCAAGTTAAAGACAAAATTGACCTTCATTTTGTCTTCAGGAACGAAAAGGTTAGAATTTTTGAATGGTAAAGGTGAGGTTATTTTAGTAAAATAACCTCACATTCCCACTAATATTTCATAACAACCAAACACAAACTTAGTAAAATAACCTTAATTTTTCCGAGAAAATATAGGTTTACCAAACAGTTTTTTAATAATATTCCAGTAAAATATATTTCCTATTACATTTCAGTAATAATTATTTCCCAGATTAAAAAAAAAATCTCCTCTACCAAACGCCCCCTAAGTTCTAACTCCGATATATGAAGTCTTCGAGCTTCACCTCACACAGCTAGGGCCGACTTGACATAACACAATCATTGGAGTTAATTTCTCTAAATAACTTAATTTTTTTTTCCATTTAGTGAAACTCTTATAAAATAATTCAATAATCAAAGTGTGTTAAAAAGAATGCCAAACAGAATTTTATTATCAGTTCATATATTAAAAATAGTATATTATTGGTATTAAAAAAAATAGTATATTACACACCTTTGACATATCCCTATAAGACTATAGAGAAGCCATTTTATTTGGAAGCAAAGCAAAAAGTATAAAAAGCCAACAAGCACGGGCGGTCGATGAGAGATTCTCGTGAAATAAAATGCAAATTGTTTGTCTTCTTCTACTGTTTGGTTGCTTCAATCGTAATAATGATTATGCAGACACGGGTTCAACCTTTTCGTCACGGAATGACTTGTTCCTAATAAAATTAACATTGTTACAACTTTCGAAGAATCGGTGAAGCAGCAATATTATAAAATGAAGATGTTCTTTGTTGAAAAGGCCATATGAATTCCAAAATATTAACCACCATCTCAAAGTCGCTCAAGCTAATGTACGTACGTACACTAGAGCTGAGAAAATCATGAACAATAACGCATGGCATTTCAACAAGCCTTTTATTTTTTTTTTAGTACAAAACAAGCCTTCTTTACATGGTGCACAAATTGGGACATAAACTGACATACAAATTACACTTGTTCCTGGTGTGTATTCACTGTTGGTCCAGGTGTTATGGCAAACTGCAGACCCCTTCGCTGCCCTGATTGTAGAACGAAAGCAACTTGGGTTGCTGCTAGTGCTGCAGCCTCCTGTTGTTTCACCATAACATGAAAACGATAAGAATTTACCAGAACATAACTAATAATCCATCTCCATGTGTTACAGTTTCCCAAGTAACACGACCAAGAGATATGAACAAAAATGGAGCCAAAAAGCATCATTTCAAAACAAAATTTATAAATACTGAATTAGCCAAAAAAGATAAACCAAAAATTAGTAAGAGCTATACAACTGAAACTTACTTGTCTTTGTCGCCGACGTTGCAAAATACTGATTGCCCAAGCCATGATATAGCAAGGTAAAAGAAATCCAGCAGCTCGAAGCAAGAAAAGCTGCAGAAAATGGTCAGTTAATTAGGTTTGCTCGACAATACATTTGAAAGCAATAGTACAATACAACAATAACCATATGAACTACTTAGCCAAAAGGAACTCAAGTGACTTACAGAGAAAAAAGTGGATGGATCATCTTCAGCATCAGCATCCGGGACAGAAAGTGCATGCCTCAAGAGTAAAAGGGCCATAAACTACACCAAATAGAATGGATTAGGCTTGAAAGTATGTCCAAGTGTTAGCATACTAGCATAGTCAATGTGCATCAAGACACTAAAGATCATATCAAGTAAAATCAATTTTCTTGAATTTCCAAACAATATGCCTAAAGCTTCACACTTTTGTTGCTAGATCTACTGTCCAATAGCATGGCCTCAAGAAAATGGATGTCTGGTGCTCATTCATATATGACTGAATTCTACAAATAATTTGTTAAAAAGGACTAAAAGGTTAATAATCCCTTACAATTAGAACAGCTGAACGACAAAATGCAGCTCCACTGGCATTAGAAGCAGCATATCCATCATATTCTGCTTCAAAGAATTGGCGTTCTGCCTCTGCAATTGCCAAGAGTCGAGGATCACGCAAGTCCAAAGGCGTGCCAGAGATTGTCCAACCTCCACTGCAAATATGGTCATAACTCATGAGACAGGAGTTTCAAACAAATATCTCTTTTAAGAGTTTGAAATAGATTGCTTATACATAGAATTAACATACTAGAACTAGACTATTTTAAAATATAAACTTTCAGCTTACCCTATATCAATGGTAGTTTCTTCGGGTTGTGGACGAGGTGGTGGGGCAGTATAACCAGTTTGATAGGGCTGAGAATTCAATAAACAAAAGGAAAATGAACTAACATCAAAGATATGCACTCATTTAATATCAATGGAAGGATTAAAGTATACAGACACATTCAGAGAGAGAGAGCATTTGGTTCAATTCAAAGATACCATAGTAAAAAATTATCATTCAATAAAGCTATATTTATTTAATAAAAAAAAGGTATGACCAAAGGGAGTTCACAAGTCACAAACATTATCTACCATCATCACAACCTCGCAATATTATGAAATATGAAAATCTAATGTAAAAGAAGCATACCTTATGGCATATCTCACAAATAGTGTCTCCTTTCTCGTTGCACCAATGCTGGACGCACTTTCTGTGAGCGTACTGTGCAAAAAACAAATTCCATCAGTTCATGAATTAGGAAGACAAAAACAGAGACGAGATATATGAAAACCAATGCCACATATACAGCAATGTTCTCAGCATCAATAACGCATCTACCAGTTCAACACAGGAAACCAATTATGCTATCAAAAATAAAAGACGGTGCTTCCCAGAAGCATTTTATTACCAAGCAAGTTTTTTTCATATCTCAATTAGAAGAAAAAAAGGATCTAATTTGTAACCCGATAGGGTAAAGGGCATAATAGCATATTGGAGCCATAATTAACTAATACAAGCAATGTTACTGCCAATTAATTTTGCAGATAGATTATATTTATTTTTATTATTGTATGGGTAATCATAATATAGAAATAAATGAAAATAAATATAAATACTGGATCAATATCCTACCTTAATTGATTGATAGTAAAACATTAATTAATTGATTGTTACCATATCTACCTCTTTTATTTATTTATTATTTTTGGCTTTTTAATGAAACGAAGACCTGGAATTCGGAGAAAACGAGAATGTACCTTAAGACTGCCGCTGCAGGCGCAGGGTGACTCTAGATTGTTGGGGCTGTCCTCCTCCTGACAAATGCGACACTCCGCCATCTGCAACAGCGGCTCCTCCTCGTCCTCCTCCGTCGCCGGAGAAGAACCGGAGGGGCCCTCATCGACAGGTTCAGGAGAGGGCTGAGCCGGGTGTTGGGTCAGCGGCTCAACCGGCACGGGGCGGACCAGACGGTCCACATACAGCACCAAATGATCGCTCATTGATGCTTTTTATTTATTTATTTATTTATTCAAAAACCAACCCAAACCAAACCCCCTGAGGAACAATATTATCAAAATCAAAATTTCAAAAAGTTAAAGTAAGAGGGGGAATGGAATGGAATGGAATGGAATCGAACGCGGAACCGAGAAAAAAAGAATGAAAAAAAGAAAAACCCAAGATCGCGCGGTGAATCGGCGGATCCCGAGAAAATGAGGGAATCTGAGACTCGCCGGAGAAAAAGGGTAATAATTTGTAAGATAAAGAGGGAAGAGAGAGAGAGTGTTTGCGTGTGAAGGAAAATAGACTTTGGGCGCATATATAGGGGAAGAGAGGTTGTTGTTGTTGGTGATGGTGATGGTGCTGTTTCTTTGGTTTTGTTTGGTGGCTTCCTAGAATTCGAATGTGGAATTTTGGAACGTAGAAAAGGACATTATGGTCATTTTGAGACAAGCATGTATCGATGCTCTTGATATTAATATTATTATGAGGTCTATATTAGTTATATTACATGATTTCACTTTTCTAAACACACATAAAAATGTGATATTCATAAATTTTTCTTTTTTTTTCATTATTTCACTCTTCCTCTCCCTTTAGTTTTTTATTATGTGTGTTGGAAAAAAAATTATGTAACGTAACATTAATAAAACCCTATTACTATTGTTTTGCTGCCGCGTAAACGACCCGTTCCCCATCTGTATGACCGAGTTCGGGACCCACGTCTTATGAGTCAGGACAGATTTTCTTCGTAATCGAAGACAGCTTCCAATTATTATTATTTTCGTTTTTTTGCAATTTTTGTTTGGTACTATTTTTTTTTGGATCGAGCAAATTCTTTTTTCCTTTTTTTTTTTTTCATAATTTTTATCATCATGATTTATTAATGGGTTTTATAAGAGTTATGTTGTAGGAAAAATGATTATGTAATGTTATAGAGATTCATTTTGCGTGCCATAATTTTTTTTGTTTCAAAAAGTGTGGGTCCCACAAAATATGTTTGTGTAGGAAACTTTATTGTGTTATGTGAAAAGATAGATGCAAACCCCTTTATTTTATTTTTTTGATAAATGCAAACCCCTTTATTAATTATATCGAATGTTGTCTTATGAAATATCCGTTTAAATGCATGCTTAATTTTTATAAATTTTTAAATATATAAATTATATTCTTTAAAAAGATTATTATAAATTATTTTAAATATTACATATGTGGCTGATTAACCAATTATACTTTTTTCAAAATGAGTACATATAATATAAGGTAGAGGACATTAAATTAACTTAATTTATTTAATTGATATAAAATTTGGTTAAATTAGAAATCGATATTCAATTTGTTAAGTCAAATAATATTTAAAATTATAAATAATTTTCTTTTATCTAACGTAATTTTTTAAAGGATTTTATAAGAGTTATGTTGTAGTAAAAGTGATTGTGTAATGTTATAGAGATTCGTTTTGCGTGCCGGATTTTTTATTTTATTTTTTGCTGCGGGCGCCACAAAATATTGTGAGTGTAGGAAAGCTTTTCTGGTCATGTTAAATGATAGATGATAAACCCTTTTTTAGATTTCCAAAAAAAAAAAAAATAAACCCTTTTATAAATCATTGAACAATCATAAACGCTAAATTTATTATTAATTTGAGTATTATTTTATTTCATCTATCCAAAAAATTCAATCCACTCAATTTTTATTATAAATAGGAAAAGAATTAATAATTATATTATCATTATTGATATTAAATTTGATATTTAGAATTTATAGGAATTTCAAAATATCATATATAAATGAGAATAATTTTCCTTTTTAATTATTATTTGACTTATTCAATTTAATTACAAATTAATATTATCAAATTAATACAATTTATATAAGATAATAATTAAAATTTTAAATGATTCTCATTTATATGTTAATAATTTAAAATGCTTACAAGTTCAGAATTATCAAATTTATTATCAGTATTCAGTAATGTCAATATGATTATTAATATTTCTTTTTTCTTTCTTCATTTGTCGAGAAAAAAATAGAGTGGAATGAATTTTTTGGACAAACAGGGAAAAAAATAATTGTCAAATTATTATTATTATTTTGGTAGAGGATGAGGGGTAAAAGTAAAACCCAAAGAAAATATAAAAAAACACAGAACACTAAGGAAACAAATCCTGGGGCATCTCCTCTTAGATCACCTAGTCTGAAGTTGGTGCTAATGCTTTCTTGGCTAAAAAGTATCTCCTTGCCTTGGAACATACAGAGGCTTGATCAACCAGTTCTTAGCTATATTCCTTCGAATAGTGAGATTCTGGATTGGTCGCACCCCTTGTTTGTAGAAGGTTAACTACTAGAAAATTCACAATCAACAAAGGACAAATTTCCTTGCAAAACAACCAAATTCCCTTGCAAAAACTATCTGCGACGGAATTTGCGAGGGAACACCGTCCCTCGCTAAAACCCTCGTCGCAAATAGATTTGCAAGGGAAATCTGTCATATGACAATTACCTCGCAAATTGCTACGGAAAAGTTCCCTTGCAAAAAAGTAAATTTCCCTCGCAAACAACAGACCTATCTACAGTGTTTTTCCCTCGCAGATTGCGACGAAAATTTCGAGTATAATGTCCCTCACAAATTTCCGTAGCAGAATTTGCAAAGGGTGTATAAAATTTCCGTTGCAGAATTTGCAAGGGAACATCTTGATTTTCCCTCGCAAAATGCTACAAATTTTGCAAGGGAACATTTTAATTTTCCCTCGCAAAATGCTACGAATTTTGCAAGCGAATTTTCAAAATTTTCGCCACAAATTCTGGAATTAAAATAATAAAAAATGTATTAAACTTTTGTTAATTTTCCTATAAACAACAAGGATTCCAAATGAACATAAATACATAAATTGATTAACAGAAATCCAAAAAAATACTAGATAAATAATTTTTATTTTTATTTTGGTAAATAATACTAGATAAATAATTAAATTAAAATTAAATAGTATATCAATAAAAGTGAACAACAACAACCATCAAATCTACAACTAAAATGTCTCTAAAGTTCTAAACAAAATAAAACATACAAAAAATATCTGATATATCTCTGAAATCCTAAAAGAAGTAAAACATACAAACAACTAGTATGCCTCTAAAGTCCTAGCAAAGTCGTCATCATCATCAGGGTCATCATCCGGCGCCGATCCCTTCGACTTGTTGCAGTTGACTCCCTTGTCCTGCATTAAAAGTCAGAGTTGTTCATGCATTTGTTTGATAATGTCAGCTTGCAGCTTCATAAAGTCCGCTTGCTGAGTTATCTGCTCTTTCGTAGCATGCAATTCCTCCGTCGTAGCATGCAATTGCTCCTGAATCTGGGAGTGAGACACCCCCATCCTTTTAAGCTCATCTGCAAATACATTATTATAAAATAGTAAGTTAAATGTTTAAAATAAAATATTAATAGAATAGAGTTTGAAAATATAAAAGAATTAACTATGCATTGAGTTTACCTGCAGAAACACCGTCAACCTGGGTAGAGGGCCGCTTACTAGGCTTCAGTCGGCCAGCATATCCTCCCAGCCCGACCACCCTTCCTTGTTGAATCCACCTGCAGTTGTAACAAAAATGTTCCCATTATCAGAATAGGAGGAGCTGGATTGACAGTCTGTCGCCTCCTGTGCGGACCTCTCCTCTTCAAGTTTTTGATAATTTTCCTGCAGTAAAGAAAAAACCAGCACACATATGGATATGTAAAACATGACGTAAACCATCATAGAAAAAACAAAGGTCAAATAATAAATGATCAAACCGGTATTAGCTTCACTTTGGGGCCTAACCACCACCTTTGACCAGCTTCAAGCTGCCGGGAATGAGTTTGCTCGAAGGTAGCCCAATCAACCTTTTTCATGCGGCACTTCTCCAGAAGCCTCCTGGAAATACAAATAAAAATCATTAATTCATTAATTGCAAGTACGAATTGTTGAATACCAGACTAGAAAACAATTTATAGTTACTATCCTTTATCAATACTTTTGAAAATTAACACTAAACTACAAATTCGGTTTTTCCTTAAATTTTATTATGTTTTTAAAAAAAGATATAATAAGAAAAATCCTAAACCAAAATTTAGTTACGGCCCATTACGACAAGGCCATCAAAAAATATGGCCCTCTAGCTCTTCAAACACAAAACCCAACATCCTAATAAAAATTTACTAAACAATATAAAGAAGAAAAACTAATAAATAAATAAGAAGAAAAGTTCCTTTTGTCTTTTTCTACAAGAAAAAATGTGAGCCTATTAAGGAAGTGCAGGTTCGTTAAGATTAACCAAATTTGAGAAAGTGGAAAACAAAAACCATGGTGCTTTGAAAACAAAAATAACTTACTCTTAAGAATATAAATAACCTTCTTATATTATTTAGTAAGATATGATCATGCACTTTATAAAATTAAAAATAAAAACATATTACTCCTTTTTAAGATAAACTCACTTCAAAATAACATTTTTCTTAAAACACTTTCGCATGGTATTCCAAAGGCATATCCAATTTTGATCTAAATTAATCTAACAGAAAAACTTCTTCCAAGAAGATGATTTTGCAAATGGGTTTTAAACATGTGCCATGTAGTGGAATTAAAAAGACGAAGACTTATACATAAGACAAACTGAAAGAAGCGGTCCTGCATTACATTGACATCAACATCCATCAAACAGAATAAAAAATTAGTATATTCTACCAAATAGACATGAAAAGGGGGGAAAGGGCAAAATACTCTTCGGACATAAAAGAACATTAAGATTTAATACATGAAAGGCCCAAGTTCTTGAAATATCTAGCATTAGATAATTTAATAATATCTCGAATTCCTAAAGGAACCGGCATAGTTTATAAGTTAGTTCAGTTACACACATGCAAATGTATTTAAATAATATTCTGCTACATGGAAAGTACATCCTCAAGAAAAGGACTTACTTGAATTTGATTTGTTCCTGTACTGCTAGCAGCGGGTTTCACTTCAGATTTAAAAATAAACTGACCACGTTATGGCTTAAATTTCAAAGATGAGCTATTCAAACCAGTTATCTCCATATCGAGGTAGAATGATCTAGAATCTAAATGCCAGAATAATCATCAAGTTAGCAAACCTCAATATTAAGGACCAAAACAAATCTAGGATAATCACCAAAGGAAACAAAAATAACCAAAAATCCAGGATTTGCAAAGCTAGAATATCAATCTGAAAGGAATCGCGTATTTAATTGAAAGATATATTATAGGGTTTTTGGAGCATACCCCAAGCTACGGTGCACTCCTCGCTAGTGGCGCTAGCCTGGCACTCAATGCCTAAAGCAGTGATCAAAGGGAATTAGTTCATTCTCTTATAAAACAGAATTAAGCACTCAATGCCCCAAGTTCGATGAAGAAATAAAAATGCTGTAAGAGACAAAACATAATGTAAAAAATTTCAAAAATAAAATAAAATTATGAACTGTCTTTCTTTTTAAAATATAAATTGCTGATTATTATTAGCAAGCGCTCTTCCAGGTTAATCATTGCCATAGAAAAAAAATAAAATAAAATTTAAAACCACATAAACGCTCATTTCGGGAAAAATGAAAAAGGCGCAAAGAAACAAACAAAGGAAAACCGAAAAAGGTTATGCAAGAAGATAAGCAAGGTGCAGTTACAGTCAGAAAGAAAGTTTATCTAGATCAACAGAGAAAAAGGAACAGCTAGAACTGCGTGCATTGAAATCAGATCTAGCAAGCCATCGAGAATCTCTATTAAAAGCAAAAACAAAGAAAGAAGAATCACCGACAGAGTAAGTTGCAGAGTAACCACAGAGAAATAAAATGCCCTAATTGGAAGTGTGACAAAGAGAGTACCGTGAAAAGGCTGTCCAAATTAAAGAGACGAAGTGAAAAAGAGAGTTCCCTGATCTCTATGTTGCTTTCTTCACCCAAATGAAAGTGAGAAAGAGATGAAGTGATGATGAGGAGTCGAAGGGGTAAAAAGTCCTAAATCCAATTGGCGGAATTCAATAAAATTTTGAGTGGGAAAATTAAGATTTTGGAAAAATGGGTGGACTTTTAATAAAAGGGAAAAATAAATCTTATATTGTAGGAGAATTTTAATCTCATGTCATATATACATTAAGTGTGTGACTCACTTATTTAAAATAAAATAAAAAATAGGTGGTACACCTTTTTTTGGTGAGTGTAGCAAGGGTTTGTCCTTTAATAAGATTAGGCCGTGACATTAGTTTGAACTCTTCCTTTAATCAAATTGGTAAAGAGTGTAGCAACATAGTATGAACACCATGGAGGGCAAGGTGGCAAGGTTTCGAATCTTGCCTTCATGTATTTTTACAATTTAATAATTATTTTTTCTTCTTCAAAATATTGTATAAATATGTTTAATGTATAATCTTATTTATATATATTTTTAATGTATAATAATAATTGATATTTTATTTAATTAAAATATTAGGTATAATTTATTTTATTTACAATATTTATTAACATATCTTTTATCTATAATATATATTAAAATTTAGGGAAAGGATATTATAACAACCAATTAATGTTACTACCAATCAATTTCAACGTTAGATCAATTATGTTGATCCAACAGTACATGTCATGTTTATTTTCATCTATGTATGGTTATGATTCCTCAATTTCACATTGAATATGAGAAATCATAATCATACAAAGATAAAAATGAATATAAAAGTCATTGTTAGATATAAAGTATAATGAGCGCAACCCTTACTTAAAGTATTTTAGCACGATCCAACGGTGGACTTAAGAAAAAAAAAAACATTCTCTCAAGATCACTGCCAATAACAGAATCCTACACACAAACCACTTCGGTTTGAATCGTACACACATAGTAGTGTTGGTTTCGAATTTCTGGTGATGCTACTAACAGAATCTCAGCTGGACCAAACGGTAGATGAAAGATATATCATAAAATGATCAAAGATTGTTCCTTCTTCAATTATTCTGTGAAGTTTTTGTAATGGCTCTATCTCTATTTTCTCTTATAGTGACGAACTTTCACACTCCCTTGTCTTCAAAACACTATTCATGCACATTCAAAAGGCTGCTGAACATCTTGAATTGGGAACCCTAGCTTTCTTTATTGGGCTGGACTTGACTTTTAATTAAGTGGTTAAAGCCCAACTACAAAGACCAATGCCCTTTTTGGTAGCATCAATTGGAAGCATGTGTCACTTTTCATTTAATGTGTACAGCGATGACGACGAGGGTGGTAGGAATAGGAATCTTTCAGACATTTTTCTCTGCTTCTCACTATTGAACAATTTTTACACACACCTTAAATATTAACAGAGTCTTATCTTTCCTATGACTAGCTGACATAGGCATTATTGTCACTACATGCACTCAATGTCTGCCATAAAGGATGCAGCGACATATTTAATAATTTTTTCTCATACGCATGATGCAGCGACTAATTTATGCCCTTGTCCCTTTTAAATTTGATTTATATATTATTTTTGAATTTTGTGAGGGAATATATTCCCTCTTTCCCTCGCAATTTGGGAGGGAATATATTCCCTTGCAATTTGCAAGGGAATTTGAGATGGAATATATTCCCTCGCAATTTGCGAGGGAAACAGTGAGGGAATTTATGAAATTTCAGTTGCAATTTTCATATCCTAGATTTTGCGAGGGAACTTCCGTCGCCAATTTTTTCCCTCACTGTTTCCGTTGCAGACTTATGATTCTTGCGAGGGATTAAAATTCCCTTGCAAATTACGAGGGAATTGCGACCGAACTGCAACGGATTCTGCGACGGCGATGTAGTAACGGAAAACTTGACTATTTTCCCTCGCAATTTTCTTTCCCTTGCAAACTGCGACGGAACTTAAAAGCATCACCTTTAAGTTCTACTCTAGTCAAACCCAGGTCTCAGCAACATTTATAACCCCATAAAAATAGCCTAGAGCTCCACTTTCTTTGGATTTCACCAACATATGTGGTAAGAGAATCCCTTAATCCACACGCCTTGCGAATTATTGAAGATTTCACTACAACCAGCGCCACGAGAAGTGAGGCAAAATAGCTACAACATTTAGGTTAATCCGAGAAGAAGGAGAAGGTTTCCAACCAGCACTTTAGGAAGAATTATGTTGACATGAATAATAATTTCACACATTGTCATTTAAAAAAATCTTTTAGATTATATATATATATATATATATATATATATATATGGAAAACATTTTCTCATGTTACATAAGAATTCAATTATCATGTTCTGACCCTTCGATTTACGTGCAAAACTTTTTTTTTCTTTTTTTTAATAAATGTGGGGTCCACCACTAGTTGAGTCACAACATTAGAGTTGAATTCTCATGCAACATGAGAAAATCAAATCCCATATATATATATATATATATGGGTAAGGATCATTTTATACCGGTGTAAGTTACACTCTCAATATTGTCCTCTAACCCCATTTATATCTAAGGGCTCAAATTTTATAGTAATGTGAGCCATTGGATACAAGTGGATCAACGGTCAAGATTGAGTGTAAGACTTCTAATTCTTACACCGGTGTAAGAATATTCTGCCCCTATATATATATATATATATATATATATATATATATATATATATATGAGATAGGATCGACTTAAACCAGTGTAAGAATAATAAATCTTACACCAAATTTTAACCGTTGATTTATGTGCATCTAACGGTTGAGATTTAAAAATTAATTAATGAGGCAGACCTAATAAATTTTATCTGCTAGATGCAGAAAATCAATGATTAAGATTTGATGTAAGCATTATAATTCTTACATCGGAGTAAGATGATTCTGCCCCTATATATATATATGGGTTAAGATCATTTTACACTCGTATAAGTTACACTCTCAATCTTATCCATTAATCTCACTTATATCTAAGGGCTCTAATTGTTTTAATAATATGAGCTATTAGATACATGTGGATCAATGGTCAAGATTGAGTGTAAGATTTCTACCCCTTACACCGGTGTAAGAATATCTTGCTATATATATATATATATATATATATATATATATATATATATATATATATATATATAGGGAAAACATCATCTTCTACAACTCCTACACATAGATCGAAACTTGTGCCATTTAATTTTGGTTTTGAAAAAAAATAATGGGACCCATGTATTATGTATCTACAGAAATTATTGCTTGTCATATGCGACAGAGGAAAATTAACGCCCATATATATATATATATATGAGAAAAACGTTTGTCCTTTTAAAAGATACAATTTTGTGTCATTTTAGATCCTAACCATTGATTTCCGTCAATCAATGATTAGGATTTATTGGGTTTTATTGCAAGTTACTAATTAATTAATAAGTTGGCCCAATAAATCTTAACCGTTGATTGACAGAAATCAACGATTAGGATCTAAAATGACACAAAGTTATATGCTTTTAAAAGGACAGATATATTTCCCTATATATGTATAGGTAAAATCATTTCTACAACCGCTTTACGTACAACAACGACAGGTGTGTGGTTATGATTCCCTACATTTAATGCTTTCATCCTTTGTATGGTTATGATTCCCTGCATTTAATGCTTTCAAGTATATATATGGCAAGTATTTGATTGATGCACGTACAATAGCTGCAGAAATGTAAATCCCATATATATATATATGAGAAAAATATTTCTCAAGCAGCTTGAGATATGTTTATTTCCATCACCCAAAAACTACGTTGTTTTGCTTATTTATTCACTTTGAATGATCATGATTTCTTTTTTCTTTCTCTTCCTTTATCATCATTGATCCATCTTTGTACGCTTATAATTTTTTTTTTTTTTTTGGAATTTACGCTTATAATTTAGTAGGGAGAGATAAAGTTATCTCAAGTAATTTGAGAAATGATAAGCCTATACATAGGGTCAAGATAAAGTACAACCGTACAAAAGTAAATCTATGATGATTATTTTGGATTGAAGATATTCTAACTACCAAAAATTCTTACTACTAATTTACTACTCATCACATCACCATTGGATCAAAGAGAGAGAATGTTAAAAAGTTTTTGAAGAGAGAGAAAATGTTAATCTAATGGTGATTAGATAAGTAGTAAGTTGGTAGTGGAAAATTTTGGTAGTGAGAATATCCCTCCTCATTATTTTGTAACTACCTATTTCAATATTTTTCTCTTTCTTTTTTATCACTATTGATCCACTTTGGATAGTAATAATTCCCCCACATGATCATGTCATGTTTTTTTTAACATAAGAGAATCCACTTCTGAAAATAATACCCCATATATACATGTGAAAAATATTTTTTCGGCAACTTGAGATAAGTTTATCTCCGGCTACCCCAAAACTATGTCGTTTTGTTTATTTATTTTCCTATATTAATTGATTCACCTTTGAATGGTTACGATTCCCTTTTTCTCTCTCTTTCTTTATCACAATTGATCCATCTTTGTGCAGTTATGATTTAGTAGCCTGAGATAAAATTATCTCATGCAGCATGATAAACGGTGAGCTTATATATATATGGGGACAAATATTTTAACAACCAATTATTGTTACTACCAATCAATTTCACCGTTAAATCGATTATGTCGATCCAACAGTTATATTTATTTTTATCTTTGTATGATTATGATTCCCCATATTTAATACTTTATATTTACTTTAACTTTATATGGTTATGATTTTTCATATTTAATGCTTTCACATTAGATATGGGGAATCATATCCATATAAATATGAAAATAAATATAACATTTGGATCAACATAATGAATCTAACGGTAAAATTGATTGATAGTAACCCTAATTGGTTGTTACAATATCCTATCCCTATATATAGAGAAAAATATTTCTCAAGTCATTTGAGATATATTTATCTCCGACAACCTCAAAACTACGTCGTTTTGTTTATTTATTTCTTTATATTAACTGACTCACCTTTGAATGGTCATGACTCCCTTATTCTATCTCTTCCTTTATCATCATTAATCCATCTTTGTACGATTATGGTTTAGTGACTAGAGATAAAATTATCTCAAGTGAATTGAGAAACGATAACACCATAAAAGTCTCAAATTGAAGATGGAGTTTGAAGATACAACTGGTTAAGTATTTTTAGAATTTTTGTTACACACTATATTATATCATGTAGTATCTACCTAAGCTTCAATGCATATCATGCTAGTTTCATAATAATTAATAATGATTAATATTTTGTTAAAAATATGTTTTTAAAAAAAATGAAAAACTAAATCATTAAAATCAGTTTTAATAATGTATATGAAAACTAAATAGATACAAAATGAAGAGACATTAAATAGAACCGGCTTTTAATAAATAAATAAAAAGTAGCTTTATATATATGAAATTAATGCAATATGTATATGTTTTCTACTTGTCATCGTCACCTACTTATTGGTTAAATACTTTGACTTGTCAAACTATATTAATTGAATAAGTAATATAAGAAATAAAGCACTTTAACATCTATTTTGAAAAGGAAAGCTGTCAGACTTTATTTCTCAAAAATGTCATATGATTTAGATTTTGAAAAACAATAAAAAAAGGAGAGCAACTTTTCTAATGAGTGTAGAACTCTATATTTCACGCTCTTCACATCTATATATAAAAAAGATTACACAATAAGTAATTTTCGATCTCTCTCTTTAAAAAAAAATTTCTTTATTCAAGAAAAATAAAATCTATCTTCTTCCGCCTGCCAAGGAAACGCTGGTTCTGTATATTTTTTTAAGGATAAAGTTGTGTCATTTTAAGAGAAAGAAAGAGATATATAAAGGATGAGAGACTTGACAAAAAAAAAACAAAGGTATGGTTGTGAGAGTGAAAGGATATAAATTATGTCATTTAAAATGTTAAACACTTTTCTCCTTTTTTAAACACTGAAATGTGGTTCTCAAGGTTTCGTCACAAAAGCTAAAACACTAGGTCTCAAGCTTTTCTTCATTATGAAACGCCATTTCTGATTCTCTTTCTTGGATGCGCATAGTCCTAATTTCTTGGATGCGATTTGTTCTGATATCTTTTTTAGATGTTGCACTAGTGAGTTTACACAACACATGTGATATGAGTTAACACAAAGTGGTATTACAAAGATACAAAATTTTGGGGCTTTTTACGGTACACTCAAGAAACTCAAATCCTTTGTGAATTTGTAATTTAAAGCGTTTAATCTAAAATTTCCAGATCTACTAAGAAAAAGTTCAGAACACCTATTCACCTCCCCTCTAGGTGTTCCGTAAGCGTCTTGTGTAAGAAGTCACTTGCCCAACAATATATATATATATATAGGATCCTTTGACACCGGTGTCAAAATTCATATTTGACACCTTATCTAAGAGCCGTTAGATAAAAAATATCAACGGTGTCATATGCTTATAAATCAAAGCCGTTGGTCTTTTTTGATCTAACGGCTCTCAGATGAGGTGTCAAAGGATCCTACCTCATATATATATATATTTATATTTTACATTTCTACAACTGTTGTTGCATGCATCAATCAAATACTTGTCATATATATATTTGAAAGCGTTAAATGCGGAAAATCATAATCATAAAAAGGATGAAAACATTAAATGTGGGGAATCATAACCATACACATGTTGTTGCTGTACGTAAAGCGGTTGCAGAAATGATTATATATATATATATATATATGTGTGTGTATATGTAAGGTATGATCCTTTGACACTAGTGTCAAATTTCAAATTTAACACATCATCTGAGAGCCGTTAGATCAAAAAAGATTAACGACGCTGATTTATAAGCATGTGATATCATTAATCTTTTTTATGTAATGACTCTCAGATAAAGTGTCAAATAATCCTATCTATATATGTGTGTGTATTATGGTGTACAACAAGGAAAGTGACTTGTGTGAGCAGTCAGAAGTCAGACAAGCATCGCCACTTGAAAAAGAAAGTCAACTCTTTTTAGGTATTCAGATCCTTATGTTAATTATTTCCAACTTAACAGGGGAGGTCTTCAATCAGCATTAAATTCTTAAGCTAAATTCGTAAGCTGTATTTTCAGATCACCTGTGCATTCATCAATTTTATATAGGGAAATATTATTTTTATGTAATATAAGATAATATCAATTTTCTACATATTCATTGATTTTCCTATAGTTTAATTTTTTATTTTTTTATAAGTGAGTGGATCCCACTCATGATTATTTCTATAACAGTAACATGATATTAATAAATTCTTTTTATATATACCCTTCGTCAGTGTCCATTTCAAACGGCTACATAATCACATGGTAATTTATATTTTTATTTTTAAGGAGAATCAAAATGCTATCTCTCTGGCTACATGACATGGAGAATCTCGTCAACGAAAGTTATTATTTTTAGTCATAAATGGTATACGAATAATAAATATTAATATCCATTACCTAAAACGCTTCTAGTTCAGACATGCAAAGAAAAACGGTATTGAAAGATGGCCAAGTTTTCTATTTGGAACTCTAGTCAACGGCAGCCACGAATCATTATCTAGAAAAATGGCTTTATTGAGACCAGTAATGGGAGAACATTTTGGGTGCTGCGGAGCACTATGCTTCCGGCCAAAAAGAAAAAGAAAAAAAAGAGAGATAGAATTAGAAGAGAATTATGAAAAAAATTAGGAATTTAAATGAATTTACTTTTTTTATTTTGAGAAAAGAACCACCTAATTTTCAGATTCTGAGCCACTGTAAATTTTCTCCGGTAATGGTGATTCTTTATAATAATTTTTTTTTTATACTTGTTAATTAGTTATATCTTTTTCATTTTATTAAAAAAATGAACAGAAATTTGAACGGTTCATTTGAGATGTGCATGCCTTGTGGCTCCGAATCACGTAAATCAAATGAACTATCTCATTTTCATATTGAAGATGATCTTTAATGCATTTACATTTATTAAATGTATATTCCTATTTATGATTAATATATAATTTATTGTTATTATTATCATTATTATTATTGTCATAAGGTTACTTATTATTATTTTAAAAAATTTAACTTTCCATTTTATTTATATATATATATATATACTTTTTAATTTTTCATTTTTTCTATCCTTTTAACTTTGTTAAATAGCAATAACAATGTGTTTATCAAAAAAAAAAGTAGGAATAACAATGTGCATTTTTAATAAATTATAAAAAGGTGATACTTTATTATAGAAATATAAATTATTAAATTCCTCAAACTGCTATTATAAATGTTTTAATCTCACCAGTCTTGTGTCACTTCACAAATTTTTTTGTAATTGGATAATGAAAGAAAACTTGATAGTATTGATAGAAACCCTTCCAAAGCTTGAGAAGCAAGATGACATTAGGGGGTAGAATAGACAGATTTATCTTCTTCTTTTTTAGTACATAGATTTATCAAATTTTTAAATGTGTTAAATAAGGACTTAGATGAAAAAAAAATCATATAGGTGTAAGTGATTAAAAAAAATACAGGGAGCTAAGTGATTCAAAGGGAAATCATAAGGTTTTTTGTTGTTGAACTTTTCCCAATAAATACTACCTACCTTATCAACCATAAAGATTATTGTTAAAAGAATCACTTAAACCCAAAATTTTAAGGTGATGGGGCCTTTTTTAATGATTTATATTATATTTTCTAACACACCCCCTCATGCAAGATTCCTTTGGTCTTGGAGTGTGGATATTGCACAGACCCAATTTTGATTATATTTTTGTGCTTTTTAATTAATTCCACTAGAAAGTGGGGGCGGTGAGGATCGAACTCGTGACCTTGTGGTCACTTAAGCTCAACCCAAAACCTTAAGATGTTGGGTAAATGTATTTTTTAATGATTTATATTATATTCTGTAATTATAGAAGATCGGAAAAAAAAAGGATTTTAGAAAAAAAAAATGGAGGTTTTACCTCACCTTTAAAAGGATAGGAAATCTTTTGTAAAAGGTTAGTTAAGTGAGACCAGTGAAAAAAATTTGAAAAGAAATTTGAGTATAAGATTTCTTTAAAGAAGAATCTTGTAACCACAATTATTGACTAAAGAAACTTGACTTTTGTAATCGTATTATTTTATACTGAAAGATTTTCAGGATTAGGTCTTGTGTTTTTTATTTTTTTGTATTAGAAGAGATTTTTCATGTTAAAAGTTATTATGTGTTTTTTTCTCCATCTCTTATTTATGCAATTTTTGTTGTTGTGTGATTTAGCCAATCCATATAGGCTAAGCTCTAAGTGCCGAGCCATGAGCTCCATTTGACAACTTGCGAACTGCTTCCACGTTGATTAAGGAATCCTGTCCCAACATACCTCACTCCGGAATTAACTTTTTTCCCACGCTCTCATTGTTGTTACACTGTCAACTGTTAAGGTTCAGCCTCGCTACAGCCATAACCGTGCTCTTCATGTTTCCTAATTCTAAACTTTTGCATGGAAATTGAAATTAATAATGATTCGTGATTTGAGCTCTATTTTTTTTTAATACAAACAAAATTAAAAAGAACAAACTACAGGTCTCTGACCATTGTAGGTCAGGCTACTCCTCTATATTCATATCCCAAAATTTCCACACATCCTTCGGAAGGATGATCAAAGAAAACAGTCTCTCACCCTAAAGTAACGGCAAAGTTTGCAAGTCAATCAGCTGTCTCATTTCCCTCTCTATAGATATAAGTAAATTTCACCTACCAATCACAATTCCTAAGCTGGATGATCTTATTAATTAGCCCAGCTAAAAGATGGTTAACAGAGACTCTTCTCTTATTAAATGAAGAGCTACCTTTGAATCTCCTTCCATGATTACTCTTCTATAACCAAGATCCCATGACGTTTGAAGTCCCAGGAAAATTCCCCAAATTTCATATTATAATATTAGCAAATTAATGTTACGTCCAGATATTTTACCCCTCGTGGCAAACAAATCTATATCCCTCGTACAAATCAGATTAGGGTGATTAAAAAAGAATGGAGGAGAGTATTAAAAAAAAAAAAGTTATAACATTTATAAAAATAAATGAAAATCATTGAGACCTCATTAACTTCTAATTTGATTTCTTAACGCGATGTTTGATAGGGGAATTTTTTTTTGGGTGCCTATAAAAGTTGAGATGGGTTTTTTAATTGACCATATTTGGTAGGAAGCTTTAAAAAATTTGTCCATCATTTGAATTTGCATAACAATCTCAGTTTGTGTGTAAAATTGAATATTTTTGCCATTTCAGAATATTACCTAGAGGATATGGTACCAAAAAAAGAAAAAGAATATTACCTAGAGGATGGGAAAATTTTAATGTGGTCAAACTGTCTGGGTCCATGGCGATCACCATGGATCAGAATATTTTTTCCTCCAAATCAAACTTTTGTGGCGGATATGTTTATGATCCATGGTGATCCTTCCACTAAAAATGTTATATTTGGAGGAAAAAATATTTTTTTCTCTCCTCTCTCCTTCGGCCGACTCACCGGAGCACAAAATTGAGACTTGGGTGGGAAAAATTTAATGTGGTCCTGACCCATTGTGATTCTTCCACTAAAAATGTGACAATTGGAGGAAAAAAATATTTTTCTCTCTCCTCTCTCCTCCGGCCCACTCATTGAAATGTAGAGAGTGATATTCTCATTATCCCATCAAATCAAAAAGTAAAAAAAAAGTAATGGACACAAATATCCCTTATCAATAAATGTGTCAATTTTCTCAGTAATATTTCGGCCTACCAAACAATTCTTTTTTAATTTTTTTATCAAACTCATTTTCCCATCATATTCCTAATAATTGTATTTTCATGGTAAAAAATGTTTCTCCTCTACCAGACGCCCCCTTTTAATGTTTGAAAAACTCTCTATTTTTTTTTTGAAATTAATAGGTTCTCCCAATATTTCCATAAGCTTCTACTCTTTGAATCAGTTACGAGTTAATCTGAAGTACAGCGCAAGTTAGAGATAAAGATTTTATGCGAAATGTTATACTTACAACCTATTTTCGTTTACAACTTGTTACAATCATATCTTAACCATTGATTTCTGTCAATTAACGGTTAAGATTTTTACAAATCAAATTTATTAATTAATTATTAATTCATAATAAATGACAACCGTTGATTGAAAGAAATCAACGGTTAAGATATGATTGTAAAAGATTATAAACGAAAATAGATTATAAATATAACCTTTCCCAAATTTTATACCCCTTCCAAAATATTATATATGGAAATTGAACCGAAATTCTTTCTTTTCCTATGCTCAGCTCTTGGTAAACAAACTCCGTCTGATCATAAACATATCCGCCACAACGTACATCTCTGTTTCCATATTAGTTCCTTGCCCTGCAATAAAATCATCGTCAATCGGAATTGTGTAATTGAAATCATCACCAATTGTTTAAGGTCGAATTCAATTCAAATACTCACTTCATGAGTGTCTAGGGAAGAGAATATTCTAGGTAGTTTTTCTCCTGCTTTTTTGCAGAGAGACTGATTCGAACCCGCGACCTGACACACCACGGCAAGCAAGCTTACCGCTGAGTCAAGCCGGTCCTTCAAATCATCACGTAAAAATCAAAAGTTTTTTTATTTTAAAACTAAGAAATAGGATATTGTAACAACCAATTAGAGTCACTGCTAATATTATTACCACTTAATTTTACAGTTAAATCAATTATGTTGATCCAACAGTTATATTTATTTTTATCTTTGTATGATATGAGTCCCCATATTTAATATTTTGTATTTATTTTTACCTTTGTATGATTATGATTTCCCATATTTAATACTTTCACATTAAATATGAGGAATTATGACCGTATAAAGATGGAAATAAATATAACCGTTGAATAAATATAATCGTTCTAATAGTTAAATTGATTAGTAATAACATCAGTACTAACCTTAACTGGTTGTTACAATATCATATTCCTAAAAATTCCTAAAAGGCTAAAACTAATCTTTAAAAATGAAATCATGTTTGAATATCTAATTATGTACACGAAAGAGTAATAATTTAATCTCATGGTAATCCTCTTGATATATTTCTTTTACAATGGTTACTGTAAGTCAACTGTATAAATGAATAACAAAGCCAAATAACATGGCAACTTAAAAAGATAAGCCAAACCCCGATAGCTCACTTGATAACTAAGTTTCCAAAGCTTTACTTGGGTGTGTGTAGTTTGTATTAGGTTGCAAGTTCGATTCCTGTAATATTAAAAAAAAAAAAAAAGAAGTTGAAATCCTCCGGAAGAGATTGAACGAGGATATCTTCAAATTATAAAAAAAATAAAATAAGCCAGCGTTTAATTTTTAACAAGGTCAAGGTCAGAAAATTAAGCAAGCAGAAAAACTCGTGAACTAACTATACCAATCATCATCATATTTCTCTTTTATTATTTTCATTTATGAAAAATAATACTTTCATTTTACATGAGATAATTATCTCATTTTCTCTCACTTCGAAAATCGCACCCCTCTATTTTTATTTTTATTTTTGCTTTTTAATGGTGGCTAATATTTCTTTAATTCTCTTCTTTGAAAAAAAAGAAGCCAAATGTAATTTTTTTTTTAAGAAAAAAGTTTTGGTGGGAGAGACTCTCATGTAGCATGAGAGTAATATTTCCCTTTATTTATTCAGTCATCAATTTTTTGAAATAAAAAGCCAAATGTACTTAACAAAAGCCCAAGCCTATTAACAAGTGAAAAAATTATAGCTATTTCTTTGTCAAGCAAGACCCACTTCCTTGGTAAAGCCCCTACACCAACCTATTTAATTTAAGGAAAACAGGCCTAGCCCACCTAGGATAAACCAATCCCTATCTTGCCTTAAGGTTAGTCTCAGATCCAATCCACCGGAGCATTATAGCCCAAATAACAATCATTTTTAAAACTTCTACACAGAACGACCAAAAAAAAAAAAGGGCAAAGAACCAAAGTTCCTCTGAAAACCCAAAGCACATAAAAACACACCTAAGCTGGAAGAGATTGTTAAGAGCACTTACCATATGATCACAATGGAAGGCTATAATCACAACAATTATTTCTAGGAAATTATTTGGAGGATTTAGTGCCAAGAACGCTGGAAATATTTCTTGTGGCAAATAGTGTACGGGAGCTTGATCACTATGTTAGGCAAAGTAAATGGGGGTCTTGTGGAACAAATAAACAATATTGCTTGCTGTGTTAAATGAAGAAGGAAATCGTGATTGCCATGTTGTGGTTGAAATATGGAACAGAATTATAATTCCTTGCCAACGCAGAAGTTTCTTTTATGCTAACAAATTACTTATGAATTAATACGAAGGAGGTTATTTGTTTTTTGGTATAACCTCGAGTTATTCCTATTCGAGGGGGAGACACATCTTCTGATCCCAATTTTTTTTTTTTTTAAGAATTTGTTTAAGACAGTGTTTGAACCCTGACTCAATCAAATCCTTATGAACTTAATTGCCAACTAAACTACCCTTAAAAGTTTACGAAGGAGGTTATTTAACTTCGACTATGTCTGTTTACGTATATGATAAATTAGACCGGTTGCGATAGTCAGCTAATTGTTAAAAAGGAATTATTTACAAGGTATCAGGTAGCTTCGTCAACTAGCTTCATCAACTACCCAAACTTAAATTTTAGTGCTCACTGAATTCAAGTAGAAGATGGAATAGAATATTATTGATTTATATATAGGCAAAACTTTAAAAACCTGCCTATGAGTTTTCTTAATTATTACTTACCCCTCTCACAAAATTTTTGAATTATTTACATTCTTATTTAAAATTTTTTTATCATTTACCTCCTAACTTAAAGGTTTTTTTTATAACTTATCCCCCTCACTTAGGGGGTAAATGACAAAAAAACACTTTAAGTCGAGGGTAAATGATTTAAAATTTTATGGAGAGAATAAATGATTTAAAATTTTATGGAGAAGGTAAATGATTATTAGAAAAGTTTCATGGGGATTTTTGAAGTTTTCCCTTTATATATATTACAAATATCTATTTAGGTATATATGTTGTAACGTGTTATTTATATTTGTTTTTTGGATTACCAGAGTACATTTGAATTCAATATATATATTCAATGTAGTACCTAGGAGAACGCCAATGCATGTATGAAATATTAGCACGATTTGATAATTAATGCTTATGTAATTCAATAAAGCTGATTGAAGTCCTTTAAGAGCTAAAAGCAATTTTCACAGTATTTGTTGATTTAATTGCTTTCCTCTCTTCATTTTCTAATTTATCATGATCAAATGAGTGTTACAGAGCGGCATCAAGATCTAGAGATGTCAAGAGCAAGCTTACGTTTACAAAGATTTGAAACTTCTATATTGCTTCATTGACAACTTCTAGTATTAAATGAACATTTAAAAAGAAGCAGTGACATAATTGATGAAATTTCTTGCATTGTATTTGTACTAGAGTCAATCTCCAAAAAAATAAAATAAAAGTATTTGTACTAGAGTCTATGATAGGCACACTCACAAGCGTGTCAGAAAATGGGAAAAGTGAGAAAATAATAGAGATAAAAAAGGAAAGAAAAAATTAATGTTGTGAGAGGGAGTATCAAAAGATTCAGTGGTACTTGAACATATTAAATTTTTCACTCTATAGGACCTGTATACAGTAGAATGTATGCCTATCCTAAGCATTGGGTCCATGCAAGTAAAGCTCCATAATTTGAAAAAATTCAACTTAAAAAAGGTAAAAAGAAAACGACTCCAGGATTTGAGTGGTTCGGTGCTACACTTAGTAGACTTTCCTTTTGTTTTTTTCATTTATTTAAATCCTGAATGCAAGTGAATGATCAAGTCTATAAAAATTCTAATTACGTTCTCCTATAGCTGTATAGCATTGCACTTTAAAAAGGCAAGTTTTATTATCTTATCTTCATAAAGATTAATGCATCATTAGCAAAAGTATGGATAAAAAGAAAAAAGAAGAAAAAATATAGATAAAAGAAAAATTAAAATAAAAAGATAAAGAAGAAAAAAAGGCAATATATTTGAATCGTCGTTGGGGTATCAATTGTTACACCACAATCCATGCTTTGATACTGACCAGTCGTCATCGTTCATTGAAGTTTGGCTATAGTTTATATTGTACGTTTTTGACGAGAAAAAAAATGCAAATAAGGATAGTTAGAGCAGGTTTCGTATAATCGTATGTATAGTATGATTAAAGAGTTTATCATCTATAATTTAACATAAATAAAAAAAAATTCTTACACTCAAATTTGTGTGGGAATAGTGGCGCAATGGTCACTATTCCAAAAAAAATGCAAATAAGGATAGTTAGAGCAGGTTTCGTATAATCGTATGTATAGTATCATTAAAGGGTTTATCATCTATAATTTAACATAACCAGAAAAAATTTCCTACACTCACAACATTTTGTGGGGTCCACAGCAAAAAAAAATAAAAAAATTCCAAAAGGTAAAATGAATCTCTATAACATAAGACAAAAACTTTTTCTATAGCATGAATCTTATAAAATCCATCATTAAATTCTGATAGAGTGGCTATATCCCTAACTTTTCTTATCAATTATAATTTAATCATATTTTTTTTGGTGAAATAATTTAATCATATTTCATTTTCTGTCGTAAGTGTGCTATTTAAACAGATATAAGGTTAAATGGCGAGACAATCTTTTCATTAACCTGAATTTGCAAAAGAAAGAATGAGGGAGCCCACCAGAGATTATTTGCGGATGGGTCATAATACATAAATTTTCATTTTCTCCTTTAACATAACACAATAAATTTTCCTACACACAACATTTTGTGGGGCCAACACATTTTAAAACAAGAAAAAAATAAAATAAAATATGACACACAAAACGAATCTCTATAACATTACACAATCACTTTCTCTACATCATAATAAACATAAAACCCTAATACATGTCTATAAATTCATTTAAGGTGATTCTCAATTGAAAACGAAAACAAACATTTTTTTTTGGTGGGCAAAGACAAACATTATTATTACAATTAAAGGAAAGACCCAAACAAAATGTCACATCAGTTAAGAGAACACAAATATTATTACGGTTAAGAAAAACCCAAACAAATCCTTTCTTTTGAAAGTAAAAGTAATTTATTTAAATCAAAGTATGATTAAAAAATTTAAAACTTTAACAGTTTTAACCTATTCAGGATAATTTGTTAGATAAAATATAGTGGTTAGAATTACTTATCTATTTAAAAGTTAACAGACATGTCAAATTTTTTTATTTAAAAATTTAAAAGAAAATTATGTTTAAATTCTTTCAATCGCATATCATAAATTTTATATTTTTATTTTGGTATTTTGTTGGTAAAATATATGGGTTTTATTTCTCTTATGTCACATAAAGAAATTTTATCTCCTACTCTCACTTTGATTTTCATGTTTTAATTTTTTCTCTTTTTAAAAATAAATAAATAAATGGGTCTCACTATTTGTTGTGAGCAGTGTTTAAAAACCCGGCCGAGGTCAGGGGTAACGGGATCATGGGTTCAACCGGGGGTCATGGGGTCACTACGCTGACCCGGTTTTATATATTAAAAAAATATAAGTATATATATCTTATATGAAAATATAAAAAAATAAATCATCAATCATCAAAGATTCAAAATATACTTAAAATAATTCACCAATCACAATCACAAGTCAATATTACACAACCTATTTAAAGTATCAAGATACCAAAGTACAAAACTCATATTCTAATGGGTCATTATGCTGACCCGCTTCTATCTCTTTTGAGAAGGTCTCTGACAAAGGAAAATTTAAAGAAGTAAGAATGAGTTTTTGTTTTCTATCGACGGCTGTAAGGATTTCATTTAAATAGGTAAAATTCTTACCTTTTCTAAAAGATTCACGACAGTGAGGTGAAGATTGAAGACGTCTAGGTCGCTGGGAGAAAAGAGAACAATTAGATTTAGATTTGCAAGCTTTTTTATTTTATTTTTTTAATGAAACGACGTTGTTTCATGGATTTTTTTTTTTAAAAAACACACGCAGTGACCCCCTTTGACCCCTCTGGCCCGGGAATCACTGAAACCCGGCTGGGTTTTGGGGGTCGGAGGGGTCGATGTATATAGGGTCCAACTTGTGACCCCAACCCTCAGAGGGGAAGGTCAGGGTTGACCCGGGGGGTGGGGTGGGGTTTTAAAACACTGGTTGTGATAGTAGGAGAGAAGAGTTATCTTCTGTGTTATAAAAAAAAATAAAACCCAAATTATATATATTCAAATGAGTTTTATATTTCTTATTCAACATGAGAATTGAATTCTCATGTAGTAGAGACAAAAAACATGTGGGACCCATTTGTTAGAAAAAATTATGTGTAGGACCCATGTTAACACGAAAATCAAAGGGTGTGTAAGAAAATTAAAGTTCTCATGTTAAATGAGAATTATAAAACCCTTTTCAAATAATAACAGATCATCACACATTTTAACTGTTTTTGAATATGGCTATTTTTAGAAAAAAAAAATCGTCCTTCTTTTAATTTTCTAAATCTTTTCTGAAATTAAATTATAACAAGCACTCTCAATTTTAAAATTTTGTATGATTCAAATGACTGTGAGCTCCGAATATCATAGTACAAATAAGTTTAGAAAAACCTTATAATGTTTTAAGAAACAGAAATATAAGAATCATATTATAGGAATGAAACTCTTTATTCCTGCAACTTTTTTTAACTATGTACTTTGCAAATATATAATTAAAAAAATAACTTTAATAATTATATATTCTTGGAAATATATAATTAAAAATAAGTGCAATGCACACCCTTTAAGAAACTTATCTAACAGTTTTACTTTTTCTTTTGTTTTTTTATCGATTTACAATAATGATTAAAAATCAATTTTTACAAACATACCTACTTATTAGAATGAAAATTTTATAGCTTACCAAAAAAAAAAAAAGAACAAAACTTTTATAGAAGTTAAAGAGATGAATCATGTTATAAAGAAAAAAGGGTTTTATAATTCTCATGTAATATGAGAGTTGGAACTTTCCTACACACCCTTCGATTTTCGTGCTGTGGGTCCCATATATATTTTTTCTAACAAAATTAACACAAGGACTGGTTTAGCCAAAATATGCCTACATCCAGTCCCTAGCACCCACCTAAAGGTGTTACTAATTCCTAGCATTCTTGCCACACAACCTATCTAAGCTAAAGAACAATAATTCTTAATTTTCTCACAGCCTTTATAATCTTCAGAGCACTATCGGGTCACGTCAAAAAGAATAAAAGTGTTTTAATTTTATATTTGCTCTCTCTAACACAAAGAGTGGATACAAAACAGTGAGTAGGTGGTGCAATTTTCAGGAAATTGAATTTTTCTAAATTTTTAATTTTTGAATATTATCATAAATTGAATATTTTTATTATATTTTTAAAAATCAAGATTTTTGGGCAATTTTTTTTTCTCTACCAAACACCCCCTAAAGATCAAAGCATAAATTTCTTGCGACTTGATACAAGGAATATACAAGACAGTGAACTATCTAAATATTAGAAATGTGATAGTGATGAGAGCATTATCAGAAGTAGATGTGCTAAACGATTCAGGGCTCTTTGCCTCGATTCGTGAATGTATGATTTTATATGTTTAAAATTGGTTATTGGCACCAGACTTGTACTTGTATAAAAACTTATTAAATAAAAAGGTCTCAGACTTCAATTCAAGAGTTCGGCCTTAGAGCCTCTCAGGCTGAACTAGTATATTATTATTTTGTTTTTAATTTAATTTTTTATACTACTTGTAATAGCTTTCTCCTTTTTCCTCAATCCATTTCACCTCATTTTATTGGTTAAACAGACTTTTTGAATGATTTTGTTCTATATTATGCTATTTGAATATACATTGAATTTATGAAATTACTATATTGTTGATTGTATATTCTATTTGAATAAATTTTTGTTGTCTTATTTTTCTAACAAGTTAAACTAGGCTTTTATTTTTTTGTAAATAAGTCAGGTCACAAGCCGATAATTATATTTATAACAGGTATCAGGCTTGGTCAAATTGACACATTTAAACACAAGCTTAATCTTTTAAGATCAAAATTCGGCATGGCTTGGCTCATTAACACCCCTAATCAGAATATTAGAATTAGCATAATGTTGTCCTTTGCAATAACTCTATTAACAATCAAGTGTTCAGCCTTTAAGGTTCGAGGCCTAAGAAGAGCTGTTAATGCGCATGTACAACATAATGAGAAATGATCCGTTTATAATTTTTTTTTTTTGAAATTACATTAAGTATGACCGGTCATACACTCTTGATTGAAGTATGATTAGTTAGACATAATATAATTTATAAATAAATTTTTTATAAATATAACATTCCCATACTACAATAGTTCGAAGCTTCAAACAGTGACTAACCATTATTTTTGTCCAATGTTTAGCATTTGCACTTCTCGTAACAGCTTTTTCATACTATACTAATTGAACTTTCCAGTGAGAATTCAAATATTATTTTGATTTAACTTTCTAATTAATGGGTGAGAGCCTTATAATGATTTATATTATTATCTAACATCATGTATATGGATGAAATGATTAACTTACCATTAGGGGTGTTAACAGGCCGAGTTGGACCAGTCTTTGGTCTTAAAAGGCTAAGCCCGTGTTTAAATATATTATACTGGCCTAGCATGTAATATGTTATGAATTTAATTATCGGCATGTGGTCTGACTTAATTACAAAATATAACAGTCTGACTTAGCCTGTTAAAAAAAATAAGACAATAAAAATTTATCCAAACAGAATATACGATCAGCAACACTAATAATTTCATAGAGATTCATAAATTCAATGTATATCCAAACAGCATAATATAGAAAAAAATATTAAAAATTAGGTTAGAATGACAAAGAATAGTTGCTTGATGGCTTGAGTGGGCCTCAATGAGGAGAGTGAAAATTAGGTTAGTATAAAAAATAAAAAATAAAAAGAGAGTTAGTAGGCCAGCTTGATCGGATTTAAGGCTGAGTTTTTTGAATTGGAACATGGTGCCTTCTTATTAAATAAAATTTTATACAAGTCTAAGTTTGGATCCAACAACCAAAACACACAGACCAAGTTAGGCCTACTCGAGCCAGACAAAACCCTGGCTCTTTTAACACCCCTACTTACCACAGTATAAGCCGAATCATTCAATGGAGTGTTTATGCGCATGTTTCAGAATCTCAAGATTTGAGAATGGATCCTCTTATGTTAAAATTTTACATGTGAGGATCATGTAAAATTTGCTGTCTATTTTGCGGAAGCGAAATAAAAAATGCAAGAGGAGAGAGATGGAGAAGAACACAAGCAAGTTGTTTAACGTGGGAAAACCTTTTCCAGTGTGAAGAAGTAAAAATTCACGGGACACTAGTCCAGAATCAAACTTCCACTATAAGAATAACGGGTTACAACAATCAAACATCCCTAGCCTTTCACTAGAGGTACAATCAAACTTCACCAAGTATGGTGATAATATCAAACGTCCCTAAAGAGATTCCACTCAAACTTCTTTCTAGAGGTATTTTTTTATCTCATCTCGCATCATATCTCTCAACCTCACACACTATATATATATGCTTATATAAGGGAGGGAGATGGTTCTAGACATTGAACCACTCAAAGGGTGTGTGCCTTGAGCCTTGCACCTTCATTAATGAGCCTTGAGCCTTGCACCTTCATTAATGACCTTTGAGCCTTGCACTATCATTTATGGAGAGACATTGAACCACTCAAAGGTTATGACCCTTGAGCTTTGCACCAAAAGTAGAAAGTTCCAACCTCTTGGTACTTGAGCCAAGCATTAAAGAGGAACAACTTCCAACATATTTATTTCTTCATTATGTTGATAAATTATAATTGCATCTCACTTATTTAATGTATGTAAAGACAGATACAAAAATTTCACATGACTATATCATGTGAATTTTTAACCTGAGAGGATACATTGGATAATTGTAAATTATATTTTTGGGGGATATTTTCAATTGAATCTTTCCCCGCACGCCAAGAACAAGGATATTCACACGTCGAGTAATTGACCATTAGAAGTTTAGTGCATGAAGACGTCGGGTAACTCGGGTTGATTTGAACCCAATTTTGGTATGGTTCAAATGTAAAATTAGTTCTGCCTTTTTAGAGTACGACCAAATTTAGATTTTCCTTTGTTTCAAAGAGACGCAGGTTTAATTGAACTCTGTGAGAATTGCATATGTTGTTAAATATAATATATAAAATTACTAATATGTAATTCACATCTTAATTTGATCAATTTTTTTATTTATTTCGGCTGACCATGATTATTTACCTGTACAAGTGATCTAATACAACTTTAACTATGGATCTTTACTGAAACATTTGGGAGATAGGGGAGTGTACCTGCAAGACATTAAGTGACGAAGTAACGGGTGGAGGGGGTACCTTGACCCTAGCTTATTTTTGAAAATTAGTCACGTTTTAAACATGGCTAAATAACCTTCCACGTTTTAATGTTTGACACCAGTTAAATTCTCCTTGGCCCTAGCTAAGTTGGGAGGTTTGCTTCGCCACTAAAGACACTCTAACACTTAAATATGATTTTGTGCAAGTAGGTTTATTCATGTAGAAGAAGATGAATACTTTGTATTTAACACACTTGTATTTATAATGAAAGATGATATGTTTTGGGAGATGTACTTGCAAGTTGCCCAAAGTGGTGAGGGAACAACGTTTTCCAATTGATAATCATGTGTAAGTGGCGTGAGATAAGCTTCGTAGAGGGATTGTAAAAGTTACTTGGCAAAGATGCAGGACAACTTTTGTTGTCTTGGGATATTATCTTGAAGATATTTTTCTTCATGGTTTCAAGCTTTAAAAATGGGTTTTATATTATCATTCCATAATATAATATAATTTTTTGGATTGAATTATTTTTTTATATAATATCAAAACTTCTATGATTTGAGGGGTCTTGAGTTCAATTCCTACCACCGTATTTTTCCAATAAAAAAGTGTAATTTCATCTTTCAAACCCTAAAAAAGGCTCTTAAAAAAAAATTTAATGTCCATGTTTCAAATCCTAAAAAATTCTTGGTGCTGTGGACAACTATAAAATTGTCCTCACTTCAATCCTATACAACTCTTGACGTAATATGTGACAATACTAAAAAGTAGATGTTATTCTTCCTTAGATTGTATTGATATTCATGAGTGTGTTTGTTGTCAAGTGAAAACTAATTCTTGGAAGATAAACTTCCATTTTTTTTTAAATTTTATTTTACCTCTACAAATTTATACATTTTTACTACGAGTTTAATATCTCTCATGTTATAGGAAGTATTTTTTATCTCTTACGCACACATAGAAGTGTATGGAGCTCATATTTTCTTTTTCTCTTTTTTCTTTTCACATAGCTCCACATAGACCTCACACACTTTTATATATGTATAGGAGATAATTTTATTTCGTGAGAACCATCAAACCCTTTTACTATATCTAAAACGTGCATCACTATGCCAATGAAGATTGACTCATCCGGTTGAACCCGCCGCCTACGCTAGCCATGACTCTGATTGAGTTTGCGGTTTTCTTTGCCTTCCCCTAATCTAATTTTTTTAAATGAAATAAATCCACATGACTATTAATTAAAACTTAGGTAATATATAACGTGCAAAATATTTCATTCTCCTCTGATAAAAAAAGACATGAATGCCCAAACGTTATTGGTGTAGTGGTGACCAATTAGATATTAGGATTTAATATAACACCCCGTTCTAGAACCGGTTTGTTAACATTGACTTATGATATTAAGCGCAGTTACAATCACATTGGTGCAATTAAATCCGGTTAAAATTTTCTTTTAAAGCAAGCCGAATTAAAATTACCCAATTGCGTGACCATAACCATAATACATTGCGGAATAACATACTTAAAGCTTAATACCATACTTTCATTTCATTTATTATGGTCTCCATTTTCCCATTATATTATAGGATTTTCCATTAGTTACGCGTGGGTTCAAACCGCGCTCAAATCGGAGCACCGTAGCCCAAGTTATGAGATTTCTAAGCGACAGGTGCTGAGTCGGCAGATCCCCCGCGCTGACAGCGCCACAGTGGCGCCCTCAGCGCCAGCGCCACTGCCATTTTTTGGCCGTTGGCGCTCCTAGCGCCAGTCTGGGCTGTGTACCCAAAACAGGGCAATTTGACCTTCCTGTGGTATTTTAACCATAACTTTAGTTATACTTATCCAAATTACACAATCTTTCTCTATGGAAAGCTAAAAACATATCTACAACTTCCATCAAGACACAAGGGTCCAAATCTTTATAGGATACGAAAATCGGACAACAAGACAGGGTACCTTTGTTTTAAATTGGTTTTCCAACCTAAAGGTCTTTTTTCACCTAATTTACATCATATAATCCTTTCAATACATGAATTCTAGTCTCTCTAGATACTCATATACAAGAGAAGCATGCATATCATTTCATCATATATGCAAATACCCAATAATTACAACATTACATCATGTTTACAAGTTTCAATTACAAATAATGGGACTTAGCTACAAAACACTATGATCAACTCCTTGGCTCCCATCAACAAAAGAGATACCAAAGGGGATGAGCATAGGCTAAGTCCAACCAATTAACACATAGCATGCATATGACAATTGTCTTTCATTTACAATCCTATACATAGGAACTACAAAATGACATGCTTAATCACATGACACAATATCTTCATATGCCCAATCACTTCAAATATGGCCACTTGCCATCAGAGGCTCCTGCAGCATCCTTTCCTGAAAGGGGGTCCCCAACAACACGGGGTGAGATATACGAATATATCCAGTAAACCAGGGGTCCTTGGAGCATCTCTCCACCCCATAGTTCAATAACAGTGTAATAGCAATGACAATAATAATGCAACAAATACATATCCATGCAAGTGTACACAACATCTCCAGGAGACATCCCTCGAGCTCTCGAGCTGTCCTAAGGATACTCAGATGCAAATAGTCCTACTGGCCAGCTAAACTACCAAGTATGATTTATGCATCGTCATGCAACATACCAACATAGGGAAACACCATCCTATGCCACACCAAAGCATGCAAATACGTATAACAAAGCATTACACTATTTCATTGCAATTATATACAACAACACACCATTACCCGTTCAGGGCTTGGTGGAACAATAAAGGGAATTACACCCAAGGTCCGAAGGCTTACCTCAATGCTTCCAACTCAACCTTTGTTCTTCACCAACCTTCACAACACATATCAATCTCAAGGAGCTAACCGAGCTCCATAGCTTGCTCCAATGGTTGGTTATTCACGGTTGGTCCAAATGCCTCAATCCTAAGGATCACATGGACAATATCAACAATCAACCCAAACCAAACCATCGATTACACCAACAAGCCAAACCATAGTCAAATGCATAATTTTGTAATTTTCCAAACAAAATCATATGACTATATAAACTTATTTTCACCGATTAAATGTCATTCCTAGCATTTTTCTCAACATACTCTAGGCCTCAATCTTCCTAGAACATAGCCCATTTACTCACATAACCATAAGCCCCAAAACACTATTCATCCAAAACCTAAATCATGGATTCTTCATGAAAATAGAGTTTAAAGGATGAAATCTTACCACCAAGTGTTGCACAATCAAGGGGTGATGGTTCCTCAAGCTTCCATGGAGGTAGAAGCTCCCAAATCTCACACTTCTCCAAAGGGTAAAAATTTTGGGAAGAAAAATCTCCACCCACACAACTCCCCACCAAGACCCAAGCTAGGATTGTGAAAGAGGGGAAGATTTGAAGTGGTTTAGGCTTTTGAATCACTCAAAACCATCAAGGTTTGCCTCACCTATGGTTCCTCTCCTTTTTCCCCTTTCTTCTTCTTTCCCTCTCCTTTTCCTTCCTTCTTCTCTTTTCTTCTTCTTTCTTCTTTGCTGCACTTACGGGAATGGGGAGGGTTTTGGTTCCTTTAAGTGGCTTCCCACTTAACACATGTTAAGTGGGTATTAGTTCATCTATCTATTCAATTCCATAAATTACCAAACTTTACCCAACAGTCTGGAATATTTTTCTAGGAATATTTCTACTTCCATTTTTATATTTCGGGCACTTTTGTCTACACCCATTTATATCCCTTAATTTTCACTGAGTACACTTTTTACCTCAAAAGTGACCCCAATTAATTTTATAAGGGAATTTACTTATTTTTACTCACTAATACATGCTTAATTATCTAATCCCGTGTATTTTGCTAATTAATTATTTTGGGCTATTATATTTAACCTGCCAAAAAGTAATGTGTCACAATTTCTAAAGAGAATGCAGAGATAAAAACACAAAACCTAATTAATAGGTCCAGTACAACTGCATATATCGGTGTCTAAATGGAAAAATAAGGTGACATGAATTCTAATTTTTCAATCATAGAAGAAATTAGCATGTTTATTATCCACTTCCAAATTTAAATGTTTTTTATAAGTAAATTAATACTAATTTATGTAATAGAAGTAAAAAAGTGCCCCCACTCGAGCAACTCCATCATATGCCTAAAAGAATGCACGAACAGCCTTATAAAGAAGCGATCATGACATGTGACGGGGCTTCTCTGAGTTGTGACTGCTCGCCTCCTAATCACGAACCTGCCTAACACTATTATTGAAGATTGTCGTTATCTAATTATGTTCATTAAGTCACAATCTCTTCTCATGAACCACGTATTGTCTTTTGGACATTTCATATAAGTGCATGATGATTCATTATATATTGAAATTCCTCATGGAATCAACCATGTCACACTAATTTGACCAAATATATATAATGTGGGGGCAACAAGATTGGCTTGCCTAACAGCAAAGATTCAAAGAATATGGAGAGCCAAAGCCAACTACAAGTTTCAAATTCAGGGCAACACAGCAGAGGAACCACCTTTTTAAAAACATGTTTCAATGGAATCAACTCCTTGTCAGGTCTCTCTCTCTCTCTCTCTCTCTCTCTCTCAAAATCTGTGTCTGAACAGTAAGATAGAAGGAAATATTTTTGCATGACATGTGATTATGCAATGCTAATTAGTAAAACTTATGAGGTAAGAATATTTTTTGAAATTGTTGATTGAAATGTCAGAAACATAATAATCATTCAATTATTATATTGTGTGGGGAATGTTGCATGGCTTTCACAATTCTGATTCAAAGTGTTGATTGGGTATGCTCTGCGTGCTTATATAATATTCTAACTTGGATAATATGGTTTTTTAGGTGTTGGGATACTCTCAATTTCATATGCAGTTTCTAAAGGAGGGTGGCTGAGTTTAATACTGCTATTTATTTTTGCTATGATGTGCTGGTACACAGCGTTACTTCTGCAAAGGTGTATGAATGGAAATCCACAAATCAAATCCTACCCTGATATAGGTCAGGTAGCATTTGGGTACAAAGGAAGAGCTGTGGTGGCCATTATAATATATATGGAGCTGTTTTTAATTGCCGTGGAGCTTCTGATATTAGAAGGTGACAATTTGGAGAAATTGTTTCCAAACGTGAACTTCACAATTGCAGGCCTTAGAATTGGAGGTAAAAGAGGTTTTATCATCCTTTCTGCTTTGGTAATATTACCAACAACTTGGTTGAGAAGCTTGGGAGTTTTGGCCTACATTTCTGTTGGTGGGGTACTCGCTTCTATTATCTTACTTGGTTGTGTTGTGTGGGTGGGTGAAGTTGATAGTGTGGGGTTTCATGAAAGAGGACACTTAGTAAATTGGGGAGGATTGCCTACTGCTTTGAGCATTTTTGCTTTTTGTTACGGTGCACATGCTGTATTCCCCACACTAATCAATTCCATGAAAGATAGAAGTCAATCTTACAAGGTATGTTGTCCTTAAAATTGCAATTAAACCAAGAAAATCCTTGTTATTTGACTTTTCAAATCCACTCTATTGGAAAAGTGGCTTGGGAATTGGGAAATAAGTAACTTCTATTTTAAATTTGGCATAGGATCCGTTTATAAGTTTTTTGGCTTATAATCTCTCTCTCTTTATTTCTGTAGAAGTGACACTCATATTGTTTGCCAAATGCAGGTTATGCTGGTTTGCTTCGTGGCAAGCACCATAATCTATGGATCCATTTCTATTTTAGGCTACTTAATGTTCGGAGATTATTTGAAGTCTCAAGTCACCTTAAACCTACCGACAAAGAAAATAAGTACTAAAATAGCAATATATACCACAATAATCAATCCTTTCACTAAGTATGCAGTTGTAATCACCCCAATAGCCAATGCTATTGAGGACAAATCGCTTCTGTGCAAGAGCAGGCCTATTGCAATCCTCATTAGAACAATCATCGTTGTCAGCACTGTGCTTATGGCATTATTCATTCCATTTTTTGGGTACGTTATGGCATTTATTGGTGCATTCCTGAGTGTGGCGATCTCATTGTTGATCCCATGCCTCTGTTACCTGAAGATAAACAAAGCTGCTAGGCGATTTGGGTTCGAGTTGATAATTATCATAGGAATTCTGCTAATGGGATCATTCGTTGGAATATTGGGTACCTACATCTCTGTGAGGCAGATTGTAAATCAGCTCAAGCCATGAAGTTGAGTGGTCAAGGCTTCTATAAACCTATTGCAGCAACTCTACTAATAATGTAGAGTACCTAATAATGATATACATTTACATCCACCAGGGTTGTATTTGCTTATCTACATCCTAGTTAATTTACTTTTTTCTAATGAATTAAACAGAAAAAAGGTAGCCTACTTTTACCATAGATGCATATTTGAAATTAAATATCATTTTAGTTCCCATGTGACTTGCAGTGTATAGCATTTGTCCTTTTATTTCATGTGACCTAACTTAACTTGTGTGGTACGTAAGTACCAAAACCGATTTCCAAGAAAGTGTGTTGGATGTGGATATCATGCTATATAAAAACTAACATCTATGCAATAAATAAAATGGAAGATTAAATCATTGTTTTGGCATCCAAAGATAGAACTGAAAATTTGAGTTTCTCTGATATTTGAGAAATTATACCAATCTCTCTCAATTTATATGCATTTATGACAATTTATTCCCTCTGCGACTCTTTATGGCTAGTAAGTAATTCTTGCATCTCCCTCCCTGTTTGAAATGACAATATTGCCCCATTTATAGAGAATGAAAGAGGTCTTCATCACCTTTTTTTTTGGAAACAGGTCTTCATCACCTTTAGTTCCAGTTGCAGTTGCGTCCAATGGAAAATTTCTTTTTTTTTCTTTATAGTGAGGATTCTGATCTGTATGAAAGAGATTGACAATACTTTTTTTTGATTAAACAGAGGCATCCAAATTTCATTATAACATTTTGTATGATTAAAGAAATAAATTGATATAAAAAAAATTAAAAAAATTATAACAAATTTTTTTTTGTTTGTTTTGAAATGACCAAATTAACTTGTATCTTTAAAGAACAAAAATAATAATTTATTGCAACTTGCAATAACAGAAAAGAAGAAACAAGACAAGAAGGATAAAGGCCAAGAAAAAGCCCTATCTCCTTGAAAGATATCTTCTTTTATAAATTCCCTTGCAATCACTTTGATTAAACCAATGGTTATCACTTTTTTTTTACCATTGGTTTAATCAAAGGCGTGCAAGTAGCATGAATATGAGTATTAAGGAAAAAGTGCTCTGTTTTCTTCTGTTATGCAACCAATTTGAAGGACAAAATAAATTATAAACTAAATGATATTCTCAAGTTGCTTGTATAGGTAATGAACTACTTAAGTATATCTATGCGAAAAACAAAAGCATTCAACATAAAGAAAGTGCACCATGTTCAAATAATGCCCCCCACTTCACACCATTACGTTCCCTATTATTGTTGTCCTTTAAGTTTGTTACAATACAGATTCCCATCCATAAGATCCTCAGACACCTCTTTCAATGCTGGAATGCTTTTGGACTGAGCTTTATGTTTCATCTGACTCAGTCGAGTTATTCTCATTTCTTGTGGTAGCAACTTCTTACTTTTACACCTAGCCAGATGCTTTATTTGGCTCAGGAGGATGGTTTTTCCTTGCAAGTGTGTTATGCGCAGAGGAACAAAATAAAATTGCATGGGAATTAAAGCAATATGAGATAGAAAAAATAAAATGGCACACACACACAAGACACAAGTATTTATGTGGTTCTGCAGCGTATCTATTCCATAGTCAAAGACAGATAAAAAGTATCTACTAAAATGAAATAGAGTACAAAAGGTGAAAACAACTTTAGCATTCAAACTCCAATCCCAAAACACCCAATAATCCTCATGGGATAATGCACAAAAATTGACTATACAAAGAAAGTTATAGAAATTAAAGTATCTATCTCTCACACTCACTGATACAAACAATAAGAACCTACGTTTCTATTTATAAGCAATGAAAAAAGAGGAGGTAATTTTAATCCTTCAACATGAAGAAATTGATAAACCTATAGTTTATCATGTTTTTAGGGATAAAATCATCTATACTGTATAGTCAAAAGTATGGAAACATAGGGTTATTTGACTAAAAATTATGAAGTTCTAATTATTGACTAATGTGGATGATCCTTGGTTGTTTTCTAGGTAAAAATTGAATTAAATTGAGTCAAGGATGAATCTTGAAGACTTGGAGCATACAAAAGAGGATCAAGTGATGCATAAAATGAACATTTAGCTACTCGAAGAGAGCGTTAAAAAGCTCTAATTGAGGGATTTAATGCTCTAGAAGCGAGAGAAGAATGCTAAGCACTAGACTAAGAGTGTTTTAACGCTCTAGACGTGAAAATGCGTAGTTGGCTACTGGACGAGAGCGTTTTAACGCTCTGCAACATGTTTCAATTCTGCCCATGCGCGTTTTAACACTCTCCAAGAGCGTTTTAACGCCTATTTGCAACTCAACTAAAGCCCATTACGTGGTTTTGACCTAGGGCACGAATTCCAACACCTTTTTAAGGGAACTTTTAGAGGAAACTCATATCATTTGACACCGGGGGCATAGATTTTATCGGGGAAGCACATTGTTCATGCTTTTGAGAGCCGGAGACGAGTCAGAGTCAAGATTACGCTGGAAATCTTGAAAATTCACCACACAATCACACTAGTGGAGTTTGGGAAAACTTTCTTGTTTTCTTGCTTTCTTGATTCTGCTATTTTAGGAGGTTTCTTTGTAGTTAGGGCTAGATGGAACCGAATCAAACTTTTATGTTATGAATAATCTTTAATTTAATATTTCCTTTTTATATTGAATGGATTTATCTTTTCTTCATGCCTTCTATAAGTTTGATCTTGTAGATTGATCTAGGATGAATGTATGACAATAGGGATGTTGGTACATGAACTGTGCATGATAAATTCATCGTAATTCTTATTATTCTAGGGATATACATATGAATAATGCAATCTTTATGATTCTTGGATTTTTGAAGAAGAACCAGGGAATTAGGATTCCATAAAGAGAGTAAATAATTAGGATGTCAAGGAATTATGTCTTAATTAACTCCGGGGAATCATTTGGCGACATAAAAAGAATGTTTATTTAAGGGTTTTAATTTTGAACTTAAATGTCATTCAAATCTCTTAATCGATTGTCCAACTTAAGCAAAAAATAGTGAATTAGTGATTGAAATCTAATTCTCGTGGGAACGATCTCCTATTCTTACACTTTATTTCTTGTATGACTGGTGGACTTACCGAAGTCGCAACAAGTTTTTGGCGCTGTTGTCAGAGATTAGTCTATTTCAACATTAATAATAACTATAAGAACTTTAGATTCGACCTTTGTTATTTGTTATTTAATTTTATTTTTGCTATTTTGTTTTAGTCTTTATTTAATTATTTTATATTTTGATTTATTCGAGGTACCATTGACACTAGGTCTTTACAATTTGATCTAGAGATAGAGAAAATTGCAAAAAACAAATAGAAAGATCGCAAGGGAAAAAGACAGCAAAAAGCATCAAGTTCCCATATATTGGAGGAAGAGATCATGGAAAAAATCGACCACCACCTCCTCTGAGGACACTAGGAGATTATATGACTCCATCCAGAGTTTCGCCTACTGCAAGTGTTGTGAGGCTGCCAGTGGATGCAAGCAACTTTGAATCAAGCCATCACTACTTCAGCTGATCCAAGGTGAGCAATTTGGTGGAGGAGGTGCGAAGGATCCTCATCTTCACCTGGAAATTTCTTGCTCTTATGTGATACTTTGAAGATGAACAAAGTTCCTCGAGATGTTATTTTACTAAGGATGTTTCCATTCTCATTGAATATATAGCCAAGAGCTGGTTATAGGCACTACCTCAGGGGAGCATTACTACTTGGGATGATTTGTTGACAAAGTTTCTAGCTCAATTCTTCCCTTCATCCAAATTAGCTAAGCTAAAGGCTGATATTTCCTGCTATACTCAGAAGGAAAATGAGTCGCATTATAATGCATATGAGAGATTTAAAGGATTACTTAAGAAGTGCCCACAACATGGACTTAAGATTTGGGAACGAGTTCAGATTTCTTTTACTAGAATGACTCATGCTTCAAGATTGATGGTTAATGCTGCAGTTGGAGGATCTCTTAAATCCACGACTCTAGAGGAAGCACTTAAGTTACTTGAGTCTTTGGCATCTCAAGAGTTTGATAATGCTCCAGTGTAGCAGATAAAAACGTGCAGTTAGAGGGCTAGAATAAGTTGTTGGCTCAGAATGAGCAAATAATGCAGATAAACAAGAGACGACAACAACAATTGGAAGCTCAAAGCAATTCGCAACATTCCAAGTTTTTGCAGTCAATACTCTACCAACAGTCTGTGAAGTTTGTGGAGGTAAGCATGCTAGTAGCAAGTGTTATATTATAGGAGCACCGAAGTTAGCCCAAGTGAATTCGATTTGGTACAATCAGAGAAATCAGAACAACCTAATCAAATATTTATGTTTTGAATAATCTTTAATGTGAAATTTCCTTTTTATGTTGAATGAGTTTTTATTTTTTGCATGCCTTCTATGAGTTTGATCTTGTATATTGAGCTAGGGTGAGTGCATGACAATATTGATGTTGGTACATGAACCATGTATAGTAAATTCATCGTTAATTCTTACGATTCTAGGGATAGACATAGGAATAATACAATCTTTAAGATTCTTGGATTTAATGCTTATTTTCTTTGAAGAATAAAAAAGGAACTAGGATTTTTTAAAGACAGTAAAGAATTAGGATTTCAAAGGATTGGGTCTTAATTAACTTAGAGGAATTGATTGACGATATGAAAATGACGTTTAGTGAAAGGTTTAATTCATAACATAATGGTGAGATCGGTGGAAATCGAAACCCTAGCTACATTTCTTGATTGTCAAGTAATCTAAGTTTTACGACTTTGTTAGTTTTTTAGTTTAGTTTTCATACAATATTCATGATTAATTGTCCAACTTAAGCGTAAATAGAGAAATTAATGGTTCAAATCTAATCCTCGTAGGAACGATCTCGTACTTATACATTCCATTTCTCGTATGACGCACTTGCCGAGTTTGCTACAAGTTTTTGGCGCAATTGCAAGGGAAATAAGACATCAAGAAACTCTTAGTTCATTGTCAATAGTGGTAGCCACGATAGGAGACAATAATCCTCCCCACAAACAGGTGATGGATGCATTCATGACTCCAAACTTCACTAAGGTCACGTCAAGCATTATAAGGCTAACAGTTGCTGCAAATAATTTTGAGATCAAGCCAGCACTACTTAAATTGGTCCAACATAATCAATTTGGAGGAGGCGATGTGGAAGACCCTGACCTTTATCTTGATATATTCTTGTTTATTTGTGATACTGTAAAGATGAATGATGTGTCTGATGAAGCTTTCCATCTAAGGTTGTTCCAATTTTCATTGAAAGACAAGACACCGAGTTGGTTGAATCAACAGCCTACAGGAAGTATCAACTCTTGGGATGATATAACGGTTAAGTCCTTGGCTAAACTCTTTCCAATGACTAAGTATAATAAGATGGTGAATGAGATCACCAACTTTACCTAACAGGAAGGAGAGTCTCTGTGATCTGTATGGGAAATATTTAAAGTCTTGCTTAGGAGATGCCCACAATATGAACTATCTATCGGATAGAAAGTGCACATCTTCTTTAATTGTTTAACCTTTTCTAGTAACTGGATAGCCAAATAAGCCACCTTGTATGTTAATTCCTTTGATTAAGCCCTTGACAGCCTAGGTCTGTTTATTCTTTGATGACATATTCATGTTAGTAGCCACTCCACATATATATCCTCACCCAATTTAGATTGGACTGTAGATTTATAGTAAGAATTGAACATAATTGTCATAAATTGAATTGTTGATGTTTGAGAGATAAAGGTAGAAAGGGCAAAAGTCAATGACATATGATGTGGTTAGAAAAAAAAAAGTATGCATAGAAAATCAAAAAGAAAGATAAAAATGAAAAAGAAAGAAAAAAAGAAAAAAAAGAGAGGAAGTTTAATTGTTGCAAAGTTATTATGTTTCATGAATAAAAATGCGTGACAAAGTGCAAAAGAGGAAGAATTGAAAAAGAAAAAGAAAATACATGTATACAATGATGCTTATTCCTTTTTGAATCTGATTTCTAGTCTTAGAAACATTTTTTTTTCCATTTTTTCCTTTCCTTTTAGCCAGGCCCCATTGCAGCTTTAATAAAGGACCTCTTGATTTATTGTGTATACCAGGTTTGAAAATATAACCAAGCCTATGGTAGTGTTGTTTAGTGAAGCATGAGTGAAACCCATACCCTCAAATACTGGACTTTGAGTGAATTGAAAATCCTAGCGAGTTTATTATGGTCCTGGCACCTGTAAGTGGAGAGACAGATGCAACCAGTGCTGTTGACACTTCCAACGTGGAGAAATAGAGACAATATGGCGTTGGCACCCTTAGCGCCAGATCACTTGGTTATTTTTGTTGCTTTTTCTTATGCTCTCCAACTTGATCTTCTTCCAATGAGTCAAAAACCCTACAGAGCACAAGGACACAAGAATTTCCTATGAAAATACTCCTGAGAGTACAATAACACTTTAATCATAATTTTGATGTCTTTGGTTATATTTAGATCAATTTCATATTTAATTTGACTCTTAATACATAACAAGTTGAAAGCTTAATAGTAATTAATATGATTGACGAAGATCAATTGATTTGTTCAAACTAATTTAAACTTTTTCACTTAACCAAGTAGTTGTTGAGTTTCATTTTGATTCAATGTTAGTGTAAAATATTTTACACTTTCATCCACTAATGTGCTGGAATCTAAGATATATTAAATTTCATGTGAGGGGTGATCACTCATGTGTTTTGGGCCTTAACGCCACATTCCTATTAAAATTTAGCAAAGGGAACAAGATTTGTCCCCATCTCTCGTCATGTTTTCCATGATATATACTATCCTTCTTTGCAAGACCTCATATGTTAGTTTGCATAATATATCATATATATCATGTTCATAAATCATAAAATAAGAACATAATAAAGGATCTTGGGAATACATGATTTTCACATATACACGAGATAAAGACATACTCGAAAAGGATGATGAGGGTTTAACCGCAGACATCTTGTGAACAATTGTGTTGGGGTAGTTTCTCTCTCTAAGCCTTCTTTACTTGATATGTATTCTGATGGAGAGAATAACATTAGGATTGAAGGGGAGAGATGATCATCGCTAATATATATATTTCATAACTTATAATCTGGTACGCCCATCTTATACCAAATCAATGATTGAGATTAAATGCATCAATAATTAATTGGGTCATATAACGTTTAATGAGTAATATCAAGAGTCTTAATATTAAATTATAATAAAATTATTTTTAATATTATAATTGATTCTTAATATTTCTAACATCATATGCTTGAGCATCAAATGAACTAAAGTTTCTTTAATTACCGTTTCCATTCTTTCCCAGAAAATATGACCGAATAGTTGCCAAAAGTACAGAAGAATTTTACAAACTCCATTTATTCTCTTTATATGTTAATTAACTTCCCTTTTATGTTGATTTAGTACGCCAGTCTCAGTAGCTAAACGCTTTTCTTTCAGCAAGTTTCACTTTTAATATGATGCTAGAGGATTATATATCAATGAGTTGCAGATGGAAATATTTTCATTAGTCCAAACTAATTTTCCGCATGTTTGTAAACAATTTTTATGAAATAAGAATTTGAATTTAAGAAACATAAATGTTAGAGAGACAGAATTTTATTAGAATACTTTTTAAGAATTATATGGCATGATTACTATTTACTGACTCTTAGATGGGTGAGTAATCAAAATGAAATAAGTTTGTAAGTAATCAAAATTTATAAGAAACAAAACGACAAGGTTCAAAGGAAAATCTTAAGAATTTTTTTTTTAAACAAAAATATTAAGATTTTATTATAGCTCACATTTATCTTGTGAAATTCCACTTATTATTTAAAAGGAACTGTGATATACCTTCAAAATGTTTTGAATGCAAAATGTCTTAAAACTCCTAAATTAAGAGTAAAATATGAATTTAATGTTATAATTTTTTAATATTAAAATAATGAGATGAATTATTATTAAGTAATTTTTTTTCCCAAAAAAGAAGAAGAAGTTAATGATAACTATTATTTAATGTGAGAGGGGAAATAGATTAGTTAGGAGGAAATTGGGGTTTTTTTGGGGCTTTTTGCCCTTTCCTTTTACCAAAAAAAAAAAAAAAAAAAGGAGGAAATTGGGGAAAATTAAAAATCTAATTGTGTGTTCTATTCTTAATTTTCAAACCAATTTTTAATTTGAATTCTTTTCTCTGCACGTAATTGTTGTTTGGAAATTAGTCTTTATAACTATTATTCAAATCAATCTCATAAAACCCTTTCCAATTAATCCAACTTTAATAAATTGATAAACATAGTGCTGGGTAGTTGAATTATCGTGAAAATGATACTTTTTTCTCATCACTTGACTTTATTACTTGTGCCAATAATACACTTGCCGTGATATGCAACAAATTGCTGCAGCCTGCATGCAGCACGATCGGCCTGCTTGCCTACTTCTGCCATTCGCTCGCTTCGATCATAATGACTAATATTAAAGCACGGGTATAACAACAACCAATAGATTTTAAATTAAACATATTTTTGAATCTACAAGTTTTGCTACACACGTATACAACCTTACCCTCGTGCGGAATGACGTGTAATTCACTTTAGAATAAAATTAACGTCACTACCACAACTTTCAAACAATCTTGGAAAAGAGGATCTCCAGAAACCTAGCTAGTTTATGAGAACAGCATCCCCTAATATATTTCAGCCACTATCTTTGCAGTTAACATGTTGCAGTCAATTTCGCCGTAGGTGGGATTATTATCTGTGTCCAATCTATTTCAACTGGCAGAACATGGTCTGCTGTGTGACTTCATTTTTGTATTATGCATTTTTTTATTATTTAAAAAATTGAAATAATTAGACAAATTAATTTAGTATATATCGTTCTCCAAGAGAAATAATTACACTATTGGAGTTAGTTTTAGGAGGGAAGAATTTAGGAATTTTCACGCAATCCTCCAAAATCCTTTTTGTTCTTAAAATTAAAGTTCTCTCAATTTGAGATTCCTTCCACTCCTTGGGAGAGTGACCAAAGTGCCACGTTTTGACAAAAAAATTACCAGATTGCCACGCCAACAGTAAATTTTGCCAAAATGCTACGCGGCATAATTCGCTACACAGTGTAGCGAATTATGCATTCAAGTAATTCGCTACACAGTGTGGCGAAATATGCCACGTCAGAACCAAAAATGCCACATGTCAAATTTTGACATTTTGGCATAATTCGCTACACTGTGTAGCGAATTATGCCGCGTGACATTTTGACAAAATTTACTGTTGGCGTGGCAGTCTGGTAAATTTTTTGTCCAAACGTGGCAAAATGGTCACTTTCCTTCCTCTCTCTCTTGAATCTCTTTCCCTCCAAACTCTTAGGGTCTGTTTGGAGCACATGATAAGGAAGATAGGATATGATAACTTTGAACAGTGACCATTTTGTCACGCTTCACCAAATTATTTAATAGATTGCCACTCGAACAGTAAAAATTCCCAGAATGCCACACGGCATAATTCACTACACTGTGCAGCGAATTATATTTGCAAATAATTCGCTACACAATATAGCGAATTATGTCGTGCCAGGCTGCACAGTCAGCAAAAATGACATGTGTCACGCTGGCAGCAAAACAAACATAATTCGCTACACTGTGTAGCGAATTACTGTCATCTTGACACATGTCATTTTTGTTGACTGTGCAACCTGACACTGCATATTTCGCTACACTGTGTAGCGAATTATTTGCAAACATAATTCGCTGCACAGTGTAGCGAATTATGCCGCGTGGCATTCCGATAATTTTTACTGCTCGCGTGGAAGTCTGTTAAATAATTTGGTGAAGCGTGGCAAAATGGTCACTCTCCCAGGATAACTTATCATATCCTACTTTTATCTCTTGTTTGGTGGGTCAATAGGATATGATTAGCTTATCCTATTTGTCTCATTTTATCCTATCCGATACATGATTTTTTATCCTATGGGGGGAGCTGAGTTAGGATTCAATAGGATAGGATATCAATATTGGATACCTAATATATCCTCACGCTACCCAATATATTCCCACATTACCTAATATTTGTATTTATTGCATTATATTTTATTTTTTGTTTTTCTTTTCTCCTTCTACATAATCTTATCATATTCCTAATCAGGTGCTCATCAAACACAGGACATGATATGGGCTTATCAGTCCCATATCATATCCTACCCTTATCAACCCATATCATACCCTACCCTTATCTCATCCTTTCCATCAAACAAAGCTTAAGATTTGGGTGTTTCTGGAGGGGAGGGGAAGGAAAAAAATCCAAGAAAAAGGGAGGGGAAGAGAAAACAAAGCCTAACCCTTCTTTTTGTTCCGGAGTTAAAAAAAATAGTAAGGAACCTACCAAAAAATTAGTAATGAAGAAAATCAGAGAGTTAATAAAATATTTTTATTATTTTATCCTTTCTTTAAAATTACTATAATTATTATACTTTACAAATAAAATTAAATTTAAAATTTCATTTATTTTTTATTTTATTTTTTAAAAAAATAACAATAATGAAGATCTAGCTAGAGGTGTTAACTAATCAATCAATGTCAGGTAGGGGTGAAAGTTGGCTGGGCTGGGCCAAGCTTTGTCTCGAAAAGCCCAAACCTATGCCAAAAAAATGCAATTTGGCCTGGCCCAAGCCTTGTTCGAGTCTAACTATTAGCCTGACTTGACCCATTTATAAAAAAACAAATGGCCTGGCTTAGTCCGTTAGTCTGTTAATTTTTAACTTTCAAGCGGAACCATGAATCAACTTCACAAAATACTCAAATTATGTTGCTAAACCAAAAATTACAATTTCAACGTCCAAACAGAATTATGAATCATAACAAAATTTATCACAATCAGCATTTAAGTCACTTTCAAAAGCAAAATGCTCAAACTAAATAACATATATTTTATGAGATCTAACAAACAAATCTATACTATGTAAATTAAAATAACTACATGAATCCAATAAACACACCATGATGCTTGTAGTAAGTATAACCTCTTACAAAAACTTTTTAATATATTCATATACACAATCTAACATGCTGAGATATTGGTTCCTCCTACATATGAAATAAAGTCAGATTTATATTAAAATATAATCGAATATAATTAAGTTGTAAATAATTATAATTGATTAAATTTATATCTTTTGTTTTTTCTTCAAGGCATACTTATTCTATTTTATTTTATTTAAAACAAGTATAATATAGGCTGGCCTGTAGGCTTATAGGCCAGGCTTTGTGAAAGTGGGCGTACGATCTATTTATTAGACAAGCTTTTCAAGGCGCAAGCCCGACCTATTTTACGAAATATATTAGGTCAGATCTGTCCTGAAGTAGGCCGAGCCGTAAGCCGGCCCGACCCAGTTTCACCCCTAATGTCAGGGAAGTTTCATCGTACCCAAGTCCACCAAATTGAAAAGAAAAATAGTTTCCATAAAAACAAAAGCAATTTCACCAAAAAAAAGCAATTAGAAAATAAACTAAAAAGAGAGAGTAAAAAACACAAATATTAAGGAGAAAATAGTGAAACGCACCAAACGGGAAGGACCCGTTCATGTTGAGGATCGTAGCAATGTGGAAAATGGAAATGAAAGAGAGAGAAAAGAGTAGTGTTACGTTACGTGTGTTGCAGGTTGCAGATCGAGAAAGGAAACTATTCGGTCCTAGAGAACCGTAGGATAATATCGTAGGGTATGCGCAGTGGCGGAGTCAGCCCAACAATTTAGGTGATGTCAAAAAATTTGACATATCAAATTATCAAAATATTTATCGTAATTACACAAATTTATCAGATTGATGCAGTGGTTGGGGTTGAGCGTTGCTGGATCTTGCCCGAGTGTTTGTCGTCGTGGAATTGGAATCGAATTTTATCGTTTTCCATAGACAGCGCCAATGTCCAGTCCTAGAGAACCGTAGTATAATACCGTAGGGTATGCGCTCAGAGATATCCTATAAACAGATATCTTGGTTGGCTTATAGCCAATATCTCAATCACTGCGCACAAGCAATACACTTGTACCCAAGACGTGAGTGTGTGCACAATGTTGGCAGAAGTAGTATATGAGTTGAGAATGTGTACATGGGGGTCTTAGGCCTTTTATTTATAGGTGTTACTTCTTGGACTTGGGCCGTGTAGATCTCCTAGTTGATATATGATTCAACCTCTCATTTGAGGGATAAGAGGTTTATCTTCATTATTTGTGTAGAAAGAGAGTTTTTTGATTTTAATGCGGGTAAATAAGTAATTAAAATATTTTATCTCTTAAAACTCTCCAAATTAGGGAACTTTATTTTTAAGAATAAGGAGAATTTTAGAGGATTTTGTGAAAATCCCTTATTTTCATCCCTCTACTTTTTTAAAATTTATACTCACAAATAAGGAAATGTACCATTAAAACCTTCCATTCTCTTTCTTTTCCCTCCAAACAACAACTCCTAAACAAAGTGTAAGACATTCAATCACTTTGAAAAATTTTACTCTAATTCAACACATAAAATTGTATATAATTAACTTCCCTTTTATGTTGATTTAGTACGCCACACTCAGTCCTAAACGCTTTTCTTTCTTTCGTTTATCAAAAAAAAAAAAAAAAACGCTTTTCTTTCAACAAGTTTCACTTTTAATATGATGCTAGAGGATTATATATCAATGAGTTGCAGATGGAAATAACTTCATGAGTCCAAACTAATTTTCCGCATGTTTGTAAACAAATTTTGTGAAAGAAGAGTCATCCTTTTCCTAATTTGAATTTAAGAAACATAAATGTTAGAGAGACAGAATTTTTATTAGAATATTTCTTAAGAATTATATGGCATGATTACTATTTACTGACTCTTAGATGGGTGAGTAATCAAAATGAAAGTCCACTTAAGAAATTGGTCCTTTATAAGTATTATTCAAATCAATCTAATAAAACTCTTTCCAATAATCCAACATTAATAAATTGATAAACATAGTGCTGGGGAGTTGAATTCTCGTGGAAATGAGACTTTTTCTCATCACTTGACTTTATTACTTGTGCCAATAATACACTTGCCGTGATAAGCAACAAATTGCTGCAGCCTGCATGCAGCACGATCGGCCTGCTTGCCTACTTCTGCCATTCGCTCGCTTCGATCATAATGACTAATATTGAAGCACGGGTATAACAACAACCAATATAATTTAAATTAAACATATTTTTGAATCTAGAAGTTTTGCTACACACGTATACAACCTTATCGTCGTGCAGAATGACGTGTTCACTTTAGAATAAAATTAACGTCACTACCACAACTTTCAAACGATCTTGGAAAAGAGGATCTCCAGAAACCTAGCTAGATTATGAGAACATCATCCCCAAATATTTCAGCCACTATCTTTGCAGTTAACAAGTTGCATTCGTTTTCGCCGTAGGTGGGATTGTTTTCTGCCTCCGTATTGATTGAAACATGCCAATCTATTTCAACCGGCAGAAAATGATTTGCACTTTGCTGTGTGACTTCATTTTTTTATTATGCATTTTTTTATTATTTAAAAAATTGAAATAATTAGACAAATCTAGCATATATCGTTCTCTAAGAGAAAGTGCTTACACTATTGGAGTTAGTTTTAGGAGGGAAGAATTTAGGAATTTTCACAAAACTCTCCAAAATCCTTTTTGTTCTTAAAATTAAAGTTCCCTTAATTTGGGATTCCTTCCATTCCTTTTTAGCCCTCTCTCTAGAATTTTTCCCCCTCCAAACTCTTAAACAAAGCCTAAGATTTGGGTGTTTATGGAGGGGAGGGGAAGGAAAGAAATCCAAGGAAAAGAGAGGGAAAGAAAAAACAAAGCCTATTCCCTTCCCTTTGTTTGGAAGTTAAAAAAGTAGTAAGGAGTTTACCAAAAAAAAAAAAATAAGGAAGAAGAATGGAGAGTTAATAAAATGTTTTTATTATTTTATCCTTTCTTTAAAATTATTATAATTATTATACTTTACAAATAATATAAAATATAAAATTTCTTTTATTTTTTCAAAAAAATAACAATAACAATAATGAAATGCTGCTAGAGGTGTTAACTAATCAATCAATGTAAGGGAAGTTTCATCGTAACCAAATCCACCAAATTGAAAACAAAAATAGTTTCCATAAAAAACAAGAGCAATTAGAAAATAAACTAAAAAAAAATTAAAAAACACAAATATTATGGAGAAAAAAGTGAAACGCACCAAACGGGAGGGGAATATTGACCGCCCCTTTTTCAGAATAATATACCTGAATGCTATGAAGTGCAATTTTTTTTTCTAAACTACTGTCACGAAATCATAGACGTTGAGGTTCTTAGCTACTATGGATGACACACTTGTCACGCCTATTCCACCAAAGTAGCTACCTTTGAGTTGAACTACCCAAGCGTCACTCATTTGCCCAAAGTAGCCGTGTTGTGAAGCGACTATGGGCTACTTTTTCTGAATTGACAGGCCTATGATCAAAGTCGATGGGAAAACCAATGAATTTGGCCTAGTGAGAGGTGTTGCATAAATTTTGCAGGACCAAAGTAGCCAACATAGGTAGCGACTTTGGCCCAGTGATGATATTATAAAGCGACTTTCGAACATACCAAAATTGATCAATGCCTGTACCAAAGAAAAAAAAAAAAATTGATCAATGCTATCCGTGTTATTTTTTATGTAAAAAGCCTTTCCATTTCCGGTAGTGTCATAGGTAGCTATAGTTTACCTAAACTAATTCATTTATGAAAAATAATTCATATCAATTAACCTATTGTTTAATCCTATACTAAGAGAAAAAAAAAATGTAAATATCATTTATCATAATATTTCAAGTCCCCAAAAATAATTATAATTAAATTAAATATATACAACACAAATTTTTAAATGCAATTTAAAATTCATTTATATGTATAATTTGAAATTAAAAATATAATATTAAGTATCCTATGGTTTACCTAAACTAATTCATTTATGAAAAATAATTCATATCAATTAACCTATTGTTTAATCCTATACTAAGAGAAAAAAATAAAAAATAAAAAATTTAAATATCATTTATCATAATATTTCAAGTCCCCAAAAATAATTATAATTAAATTGAATATATACAACACGAATTTTTAAATGCAATATAAAATTCATTTATATGTATAATTTGAAATTAAAAATATAATATTAAGTATCCTATAGTTTACCTAAACTAATTCATTTATGAAAAATAATTCATATCAATTAACCTATTGTTTAATCCTATACTAAGAGAAAAAATTAAAAAATTTAAATATCATTTATCCTAACATTTCAAGTCCCCAAAAATAATTATAATTAAATTATATATATGCAACACAAATTTTTAAATGCAATATGAAATTCATTTATATGTATAATTTGAAATTAAAATTATAATATTAAGTATCCTATGGTTTACCTAAACTAATTCATTTATGAAAAATCATTCATGTCAATTAACCTATTGTTTAATCATATACTAAGAGAAAAAGTAAAAAATTAAATTTAAATATCATTTATCCTAATATTTCAAGTCCCAAAAATAATTATAATTAAATTAAATATAAAAAACATAAATTTTTAAATGCAATATAAAATTCGTTTACATTCATAATTAAAAATTAAAAATAGGGGAAGGTTATATTTACAATTTATTTTCGTTTTCAACCTCTTACAACCATATCTTAACCGTTGATTTTCGTCAATCAACGGTTATCATTTATTGTGAATTAATAATTAATTAATAAATTTGATTTGCGAAAATCTTAACTGTTGATTGACGAAAATCAACGGTTAAAATATAGTTGTAAGAGGTTGTAAACCAAAATAGGTTGTAAGTATAACCTTCCCCTTAAAAATATAATATTAAGTATCATATAGTTTATGTAAACTAATTCATTTATGAAAAAATTAAATATCATTTTATTCAAATATTTCAAGTCCCCAAATAAATTAGAATTAGATTAAATATATACAACATTAATATTTTCTATTGTATATTTTCTCAAGCATAACACATGTCTAACTTTATCAATAAACCCAAACAACATGAAGTGTGTACAACTCAACAACAACAATTCACTTTGAAGAAAATATACAATTGAAATATTAGTGTTGTAGCACTAAACAATTTTTGTATGTTTGTAAGCCACTTTATAATATCATTAGTGGCCCAAAGTCGCTACCTATGTTAGCTACTTTGGTCCTGCAAAATCTCTGCAACACTTGCAACTCAGATTGGCACACTAGGCCAAATTCGTTGGCTTTCCCATCGACTTTAATCTCATAGGCCTGCAAATTCAGTAAAAGCACGCCATAGTCGCTATACAACACGGCTATTTTGGGCAAATGAGTGACGCGTGCCTAGTTCAACCCAAAGTAGCTACTTTGGTGCATTTCCCGCCATAAGGGGAGTGACACGTGTCCCATCTATAGTAGCTAAGAACATCAGCGACTATGGTGCCGTGACAGTTTGGAAAAAAATCCGTACTCCGTGGCATTCAGGTATATTATTATGAAAAGGGGACAGTAGAATCAATGTGGCAATTGGAAATGAAAGAGAGAGAAAAGAAAGAGCAACGTTACGTTACGCGTGTTGCAGGTTGCAGATCAAGAAAGGAAACAAAGCGTAAAGAGATAAGAGAGAGAGAGACAATCGTACATGAATTCAAAAGAAAAAAAATACATAGAGAGAAAACAGGGTTTAAGGAGAAAGTGAAAGAGAGTTTTTTGATTTTAATGAGGGTAAATACGTAATTAAAATATTTCATCTCTTAAAACTCTCAAAATTGGGGAACTTTATTTTTAAGAATAAGGAGAATTTTAGAGGATTTTGTGAAAATCCCTCATTTTCATCCCTCCACTTTTTTAAACTCACAAATAAGAAAATGTACCATTAAAACATTCATTTCTCTTTCCGGTTTTCATATGTGACCCGGTTGAACCGGTGACCCGGCTCGGTCTATAAAAAAAGAAAAAATAATAATTTATTTTCATAAATTAATGTCTTTTTTTTTTTTACTCTCAAACACAAATGGTTTGTTTTCTTTTGAAATATTTGAATGATTTGTAGCTTATTAACTTACATAGATTATGTACCTACAACACTAATATTATATGTAAGGAATTTTGATTTGATTTATAATTAGAGATGTCGTTTACTGAACCTGAAACACTAGTATCACAAATATTATATGTTTGATTGATCTTTTGGTTGACAACGATGTGTAATTTATTATTTTCATATTAAAATATTTGAAATTGGTATATTTTTTTACAAGTATTTAAGTATATTTATAATTTTTTTAATATAAGTTGTAGATTTACATATACTTACCGAGTCATGCGGTTGAACCAGTGACTCACTGGTTAAACCGGTGACCCAGTGACTCAGTACCTTACCCGGGTCAATAACCGGGCTGAGTTTAATAACATTGCTCCGAACCACAACTCGTAAACAAAGTGTAAGAGATTCAATCACTTTGAAAATTTTTACTCTAATTCAATACATAAAATTCTATGTTAGCAACATTGGAAAAATCATAATGACTCTTGTTCATATTTAAGCTTTAAACAAAGGCTTCAATGTTTCTAAAGTGAATGTAAATAAATTATCTACATTCGCTCCAAACGACGTCATTTTGAGTTGAAAAATTAAAAAAAAAATATAATGAAAAAGTCTATTATAACCCTGAAATAAATTATAATTAAACAAATACCCTGATTTCCGTCCCAAAATAACATTATTTTAAACTCAATATAAGTAAGTTATCTACATGGATATAGAAAAAGCGAACCCCTAGATAAAACTCAATTGAGAATTATTTTAATCTCAGAATCTTTCGGAATATTCAGCTTTAGAGAAGAACTTTGAAAGAAAGTGGTTGGATAATTTTAAATTATATTTTCGGGGATATCTCCCCGCATGCCCGGAACAGGGATATTAACTTCCAAATTTAAATATTTAATTAATACTAATTTATTCAATAGAAATTTGCTACCACACAAGAGCGAGCAACTCCATCATAAACCTAAACCTACCTAACTGATCTATTATTGAATATTATTGTTATGTAATCATATTCAGTCACTATCCCTTCTCTTGATTTTTCACACAACTCACTATCTCTAACATGTTATATTAATTTGATCAAAACGTATATAAATATGGGGGCAACAAAGATTGGTTTCCTCGCAGCAAAGGATATGGAGAGCAAAAGTCAACTACAAGTTTCAAATTCAGGTCAACAGAGTGGAGGATCCACCTTTTTAGAAACTTGTTTCAATGGACTCAACTCCTTATTAGGTCCCTCTCTCTCTCTCCCTCTCAAAATGTATCTGACCCGTTAGTCATCATATATACAAAAAGGAAATATCACACATATCACCCACTTTACCAGGCGTAGCAAGATGGAAAAAAGGAAATATATTTGCATGACTTGTTAGCTCTACATGCTGATTAGTAAATATTCTTTGCATAATTATATTGTTAGGTAAAAATTTCGCATGCTTTTTGACAGTTCTGATAAAAATTCAAACACTTTTTGGCATCACGTGCCAAAAATATGAAAAAAAGTTTATTTTAGGTGTGTTCATCAACCGATCCAAACTGCGGTGACCGAATTGAAAACCGATAACCGAATAAACCGAAAACTGAAAAAATATCAAAATTTTAATTGGATTGGATCAGTTTTCAGATTGATTGATGAAAACCGATTCAATATATTAATTTCTGTCTACCTACTTAGTTCTTTCGCCAATTATAGCCCAAAAATTTCTAAACCCAACACCCATTAACCCATCAACTAAACTCGAGAAAAACCTAGTCACATCTCTCATCAACAAAATTTCATGTGTGTAGAGCTTCATATCTCATTGTCCAAATTTTTTTTTAAGATTTTTAAAAAACCAAAACCGATCCAATCCAAATCGAAAAAAATTGAGTTAGGTCGGATCGGTTTTGAAAAAAAATTCAAACCAAACGGATGATTACATAAAGGAATTGAATCGAATGATTTTTGCTTCCAATACCTAACCAATCCAGACCGCGAACCGAGTTTAGTTACCTATAATATAACTGATAGAGTATGCTTAATTAAACTGTGCGCTTATAATGTTCTAACTTGGATAATATGGTTTTTCAGGTGTTGGGATAATCTCAATTTCATATGCAGTTTCTCAAGGAGGGTGGGTGAGTCTAATACTGCTATTTATTTTTGCTATGATGTGCTGGTACACAGCGTTACTTCTGCAAAGGTGTATGGATGGAAATCCACAAATCAAATCCTACCCCGATATAGGTCAGGTAGCATTTGGGTACAAAGGAAGAGCTGTGGTAGCCATTATAATATATATGGAGCTGTTTTTAATTGCCGTGGAGCTTCTGATATTAGAAGGTGACAATTTGGAGAAGTTGTTTCCAAGCGTGAACTTCACAATTGCAGGCCTTACAATTGGATGTAAAAGAGGTTTTATCATGCTTTCTGCTTTGGTAATATTACCAACAACTTGGTTGAGAAGCTTGGGAGTTTTGGCCTACATTTCTGTTGGTGGGGTACTTGCTTCTATTATTTTACTTGGTTGTATTGTGTGGGTGGGTGAAGTTGATAGTGTGGGGTTTCATGAAAGAGGACACTTAGTAATTTGGGCAGGATTGCCTACTGCTTTGAGCATTTTTTCGTTCTGTTTTTGTATGCATGCAGTGCTTCCCACACTAATCAATTCTATGAAAGATAGAAGCCAGACTTACAAGGTAAGTTGTTGTTATAATTGCAATCTAATTCAGGAAAATATTTCTTATATTTTACTGTTCAATTCATGTATAGGAATATTGGCTTGGAAAATGACGAATAATCTTCAAATCCAAGCAGTATAATTAAGTTCCCCTCGATCACTTCTATCTTCATTTATATAGAATTGACACTCATATTGTTTCCCAAATGCAGGTTATGCTGGTTTGCTTTGTGGGAAGCACCATAGTCTATGGATCCATCGCTGTTGTAGGCTACATGATGTTCGGAGATTATTTGTTGTCTCAAATAACGTTAAATTTACCGACAGGAAAAAAAAGTACAAAAATAGCAATTTATACGGCAATAATCTACCCTTTCACTAGGTATGCTGTTATAATCACCCCAATAGCCAATGCTATTGAGGGCAAATCGCTTATCTGCAAGAGCAGGCCTATTTCCATCCTCATTAGAACCATCATCGTGGTCAGCACTGTGCTTATGGCGTTATTCATTCCCTTTTTTGGTTACATTATGGCGCTTATTGGTGCATTATTGGATGTGGCAATCTCATTGTTGTTCCCATGCCTCTGCTACCTGAAGATAAACAAAGGTGCACGGCGATTTGGGTTCGAGCTGATCATTATCGTAGGAATTCTGCTAACAGGATCATTCATTGGAATAATGGGTACCTACATCTCTCTGAAGCAGATAGTAAATCAGTTCACGCATTAATGAAGTTGTGTGCTTAAGGCTTCTAAAAACCTATTTCAGCAATTGTACTAATAATGTAAGGTACCAAATAATTAATGATAAACATTCCCATGGTCGAATTTGTTAGGGGTGTGGTTGGTGTGGTTGGTGTGGTTCAGTTCAATCTTCTTTTGCGGTACTAATAATGTAAAGTACCAAATAATTAATGATATATATATATATCTACATTCCCATGGTCGAATTTGCAAAGCGTGTGCACGGTTTGGTTCAGTTCAATCTTCTTTTGCCCAACTGAACTGTACAAAACATTATTGATTTATTTTCTCGAAACATGGTTCAGTTTAAAATTGATTATTATGAATTCATAACCAAATTCACTTCGGTAACCGTTCCTAGCTGGTTTTGAGTTAGTTCAGAATTGGTTTTTAAAATTAGTTTCGAATCAAAATAAAAAGTATAAAAAGATTGAGGGAAAAAAAAAACTATAAATGATACTAAAAGCAAAAATAAAAATAAAGATAAAGATAAATAAGAAAGAAAATTTCATAAGAGAAAAAATAAAGAAATAAATAAAAATAAAGAAAAAAGAAGATAGTAAATAAATAAATAAGAGAACGGAAGAGAAAGGAAAAAAGAAAAAGAAATGAAAATAAGAGAAGAAAAAAAAACACCAATTTGATTTATGAACTCGTTTAAAAATTAATTTAGTTCGTGAAATGGTTTTTAAAAACTAGTTTTTTTTTTAAGTGCAGTTCTTTCGATCTTTTGCACATTTCTAAAGATGATTTTTTTTTCAACTAGTTCTAAGCCCAAATGAAAGTATTAAAAGATTGAGGAAGAAAATATAAATATAAATGGGGATAAGTTATTCTACCTTTTTTTTTTTTTTTGTTAACATTTGCCTACCACTCTAACATACTATTAGATCAGAATCTCAACTAATCTTTATCTTTGTCTCTCATACCGATATTCTGATTAACGATGTTAGAGAGTGATAGGAAAAGATAGGTAAAATAATCTATTCCGTATAAATGATACTATTTTTAAAAAAAAAAAAAACAATAAAAAAGAAATAAAATAAAGATAAATAAGAAAGAAAATTACATTAGGAAATAGAAAAGAAAAGTAAAACTAAGAGAAGAAAAGAAGGCACTAAATAAATAGATAGATAAAAGATTAAAAAAAAAATAGATAAATAAGAGAAGAAAAATAAAAGGAGAAAAAAAAAAAGAGGAGGAGAAGAAGAAAAAAACAAATTCGGTTGATGAACTGATTTTTTTAATATCAGTTCTTTTAAGTGCAGTTTAGTTGAATTATTTTGACACCTTATTTGTATATCTGCATCGACCGTCATTAATTAGCTTTTTCCTAATTAGTAAAGCCAATTTTTACCATTAATGCATTTTTGAAATATCATTTCAGTTCCCATGTGACTTGCGATGTAAGTGTAACAGCCCGTGTTAACCCGGATTGTTAACACACTATCGTATTAAGCCACGCTTAATTAAAATGCGGAATAACTTTTTCTTTAATTCAATTATGACGTCATTAACTTAACCAACTTGATTACTTAATCATTTTCATAAAAATACTGCCTGTATGTAAATTGCAAGACAACTAACTGAATACCTCGTACATAAATATAATGTGAGTATCTAAAACCACAGGACTACAACATGCAGCCTGGGTCAAAATCCTGATACATTAATTACAACAGCGAATTAAAAGACATAATCAAACCATGTGGCATGGACAAACCATGTGGCATGGACAAACCCCATGCTCACCAAATAAGGCAACAATGCCCACAAACAGTCTCAACATAATAATATAAATAAAGCAGGAACATAACATAACAGCAGTCAATCCAGCAGAACAGCATATCAATATCAACTCAGCTCTGGCCTCCTGCCACCTGAGCCCTCAACATTACCTGATCCTGAAATAAGCGTCCCCAAACGTGGGGTGAGATCTCTAACAAGAAATCTCAGTAAGACAAGGGGTCCTCAAGGAGTCTCCACCCCAAGCTCACTTACATGTGTAATATAAGTTCTAAAAACAGTATTACAGTATAAGTTCTAAAATCATGCGATGCAGCAATTAATCATGTCATGTGTGCTTTCAAATCTACTGGCCAGAGAAATGTAGGAATACGTCTATGCCTACATGAGTACATGGATACTACCTGCACCTCACCCACATGCTTCTCCATCTTGTATGTACTACATACTCAGGATTGCCGTCTAGGTGGACACCACATGCATATCATAATAGCTCATTACATATAAACAGCTCAACAGCATTTCCAAAATAATCAAAGCATGTAACACAGCATGCATAAACCCATCCCCATGGGACATGGTGGAACATCAAAATGGCTAAATCGAGGACACGAAAGCTTACCTTGCAAGCTAGCTATCCAAGCCAAGAGTCCAACCACACACTAGTCCACAAACAGCAGTATCACAATCTGATATGGACCATTCAACAAGTCAATATAAATGCATCACAAGCATACAACTTAAAGACTACGCCTTTCCTTTACGTTTTACGTCTTAAGGCTTCCATCAAAGCCATAAGCCCTTAATCATATGATTCTGACTTAGTCCATTAGTTATAGAAGTTCAACTTCCTTAAACTAGGGTCCACACACACCCCATAGCTTACTGTTCATACAGTAAAGCTACTGTCTGCGCAGAACCCAGGATATCCGGATATCAGAAGGGGCATATCCGGATATGTCATATCCGGATATCATACTGGACATATCCGGATATGTCATATCCGGATACCCAGATCCCATATCCGGATATCAATATCCGGATACCATATCCGGATACTGATATCCGAATATCTGTTCGACAAATATCCGGATATCTCACGACAGAATGCAGTTTCTGCATTTCGTGAATATCCATCCCAAAGGTCCAACTTTTAATACATGTACACGTTAAAGCATGCATCTTTAGTTCATTTTAGGTTCATATTTCTTATACCCTCTTGTTTACTCATTAAACATGGCCAAGACATCAACTTTAAGCATCATAGACTCATGATCATAGTGAGGTAACTTACCAAAGTTCAAAACAGAGGCAAGTTGTGCTCTTGGAGCTCTCCCAAGGTTCCTCAAACTCAGCCTAAGTAGGAGCACGAAAATGACACTTCAAGGTGGGTTCTTGCACCACAAGAAGGCACTTTGAAGCTCACAATGACTACCACAAAGTAGCCATCACTAAAGCTTCAAACTCATGCTCACTAACTACACACACAGGGGCTGGAAACTCAGGATTTCACACTCACACTCCCTCACCTTGCATGCTCTCAAGTGTTAAGGAGAGGAGGAGTGAAGGAAGAAGGCCAAAGGTTCAAGAAATGATGAAGGGGAGTGAAGGAGGCAATGGAACAGTGCTCCCACTCAGAAAACAGCAGCCTCCCACGTTCAGTATGAGTTTCTAGGGTTTTGTGCCCTCCTAATGTGCCTATTTATAGGCACATGCCACTAATCACACAGTATTAGCCTTAATCGCAAAGTAAAAGATATTGATCCCAAACTTTGGAATCTAGACCTACACCTTTTTCTAAGATTTGTCATATTTTTATTTTATTTTTCGGAGCACCTTTCCGGTACGCGCTTTTCCATAGCCAGTATCAGTTCTGGCATCAGATTACGTCATTTTGACTTGAAACTTGTTTTACAAGTCCTACATAATATTCTAGTAATTATCTTGCATTCGTTATAATTTTCCGGGATACTTTTCCGGTACGCATTTATACCGAGTAGCAGAACCGGTATCTGCGCTTTTCTTCCGAAAGGCGACTTTCAGCATTTTTACTCACTCAATATAATTATCTAAGCCCATTAATAATTATTAGGGTCAATTATGGAATTATTTCCTAATTATCATAATTAACTTACTAATTACCTTAATTAGCGGTGCGGGTTCTTACAGTAAGCATCATTATTATTATTTGGATCACGTGAATGGCTACACCTAACATTAGTAGTGTAACGGGCTAAGCTGAGTCGAGCTCGGGTCTTAAAAGGCTAAGCCCGTGTTTAAATGTGTCAGTATGACCTAGCCTGTTACCTATTACGAATATAATTATCGACCTGTGGTCTGACTTATTTAAAAAATATAAAAGCCTGGTTGAGCCTATTAAAAAAAATTAAGACAACAAAAATTTATGCAAACAAAATATAGAATCAACGACACTAGTAATTTCGTAAAGATTCATAAATACAATGTATATCCAAACAATATCATATAGAACAACATTATTCAAAAAGTTTGTTTAATCAATAAAATAAGGTGAAATTGGTTGAGGAGAGAGTAGACGTAACATCCTCGTCTCGAGCCAGTTCAATTAACATACATATGATACTAAACAGAAACAACGGAAGACTTAACTTACGAAAATACGAGCCAACTTCTTCTTTTTCTTTAATTCTTTTTCACATGATATATTACATTGCATACAACTGCTAATTTACTTATGACGGAGACGAAAATCGGACAAAGTACCGTTTGTAAATCGGACAAACAGAGATTTTCAAATCCCGCTCTCAAGGTAACCATCCTGATAGATAGTTTATACAATATATGATTTCAACACTACTAGATATCCATATAAGACCATAAACCCATCCATGGGCACATGCATGACTTGGCTCCGTGCCACTATGTCTAACAGCATGCAAATCCAACATAACTGCATCATAATATAAACATGTCTGAATACACAGATGTACATGCATCAAAGCGGAAACATGTACAAAAAATATACAAGCCATATACAAGGTAACAGATCAGACATCATGATCCACCAAAAGTAATGGAATACAAAACAACAAGAAGGTACTCCAAAATAGCAGTAGCCTACTGCTACTCAAGATTTTGGTCCGTCATAGTACCTCGAACCACGGGTCGTGTCCTTGCCTCGTGAGGACTCACCGGGAATCTGAAAACCTGAAACGATGTCCCCAAAAAGGGGTGAGATACAAATCTAAATAAGCTCCAAGTTTATAGAGAATTTTCCATACCCTTGAGCCCACTCCTGCATAAGAGTCAGATACAGAGTATACAAAACATCATATAATAAATATCATAACAGAACAAAGCTTTTATATAAATATCTTATCAAGGTGTATGCAGTCATTCCCAAGGGAGGACCCCAAGTGGAAATCAATAAACGTGTTCCCAATAGAGGACCCCAAGCGGAACCAAAATATAACAGAGACGTACACAGTCAGCCCCGATAAAGGACCCCAAGCAGACATCAATGCACATACAATCAATGACCAAAGATCAATACAAAAATCATATAAGAACAAATCATATCATGTTATCAAATAGCTCTATATGAATGTATCTATACAAAGCATCAAATACATCTTACAATCCAACCATAGTTCACTAACCATGATGGAGCACTCAAGCAGGAAAAGACTCCTTAAACATAGAGCTTACCTCTTGAAGTTTTACCAATTCGCTTAATTGTAGCACAAGCTACTTATCTTGCTCCCCGGGAGTCCAAACGTTCACCGTCTCTAGGCACACCTAGAGAAGGAATTCAACACAAAACACAATAAAATGATATATTGCCATGTAAATATACAAGACACACACTTTATTATTACATTCTTTTTTACTTAATCATATTAGGCCATGAGAGGGTGGTTCTTTGTTCAACAAATCTCCACAAAATTCTACATATTCACTTAGTCTTAGGATAGTCCCAAAAGGCCTTTAGAACACTAATTACTCCTCTTAGCACCTAAAAGCCTAATTTTCCCAATTTAAGACAGAGTGCCCATTACAAAGGAGCTATAAGATTTCTCTTTGTCTATTGCCTAAACCCAAGTTTAGCCACCTATATAAATTATTTTACGCATAAAAGTATTCTCACTTGGCGAAACAGTAACTCCAAACGTATACCTTCTTTGAAAATGGCCAAAACTCATTTTAAGGCCATACACAGGAGCTACCTTATTTTCTTTTTTATTTCACCAAAGCGAAGGTTCATACACCTTAGAATATTATTCCATGCATAAAAGTATGTTTTCTTTGCAAAACAGTAACTCCTAGCATAAACCTCCTATGAAAATGGCCATAATCACATATAAGGTCTAAAGAAGGGACTTACTCATTTTTCTTTTTATCTAACCCAACCAAAGGTTTAAACATCTAATTATATAGTCCTTGGGTCGTATAAGTACTCATTAGAACAAACGAGCACTCTAAAAACATACTTCTTTTGTAAATGGATAAGAGGCACATAAAGGAAATCATGCCAATTTCATGATTCCAATGCTTTAGTCCATCAAATTCAAGCTTATCATACAATCATAAACATCATTAGGTAATAAAATCCTTTTTACACATTAATTCATCTATTTATGCCTCAAAACATAAGACACCACTAAGCGTCATTCAATTCACATCTTACATATACATATAAACCTTCACAAAGTGTCCAATTATTTTTGAACATTAAACCCTAATTTTTCACACTATGGCTGAACCTAGTGGGAGGGATTCAAGGGAATTTTTCAAACATTAAACACATGTTCATGCTTATTTCACATCCTAACTTCATTAACAACACTAATCCATCATAAATTTCAATATTCCAACTCAATAATATTCCATAGCATATGCTCATAATATTCAAAACTTAAACCATGAAAATCAAATCATTAGAATGAGGATTTCTTACCTCAAATCTCTTATCCAAGGTCCAAGGAACAAAACTCAAGCTTGGCTCCACTCAAAAATCAACTTCTCTCACTAGGATGAATAATGACCTCATTTTTAGGAGGAGAGAGCTCCTCATACAAGCATTTTCAGCCCCCACAAATAAGTGAAATGGATTCCTTGGATGATTTACTATCAATCTCGTGTAATGGACTTTTGCATTTGGATGATTGTGTGATGAGAAATCAAAGAAAAAGAAAAGGAAAACCTCACCTCATTTCCCCGGAAGAAGGAAGACAGAGGCATGCACGAGAATGAGGAAGAAATAAGGAGTTATGGTTTGTAAAAAACTTAAATATGTTAAGTTACTTTAACTGGGTAACAACTTATCTATCTACACCCCTCCATTCAATACCAAACTTTACTCAATGAACTAGATTATTTTTCGAGTCATATTTCTAACTTTACTTTTTCATTATGGTTAATTTTTCCTACACACATTTTTACCCCAAAAATCTCACTGACTGTACTTTTTACCTCAAAAGGAACCGTAATTTATTTAATTAGATCTTTAACTTCATTTAACTCATTTATGCATGATTAAATATTTAATCACATGTCATTTTCTAATTAAACGGGTTAGGGGTATTATAGATGACTAGTATGAGTAGTATAAAAAATATAAAATAAAAATAAAAATTAGTATACTAAGCCAGCCTGAGAGTCTTTAAGGTCGAACTTTTGAATTAGAGCCTTAGGCCTTTTTATTAAATAAACTTTTTATACAAGTCCAAGCCTGATTCTAACGACCACCAATTTTAATCATGTAAGCTCAAGCATTCACGAGCCGGGCTAAAGATCCCTAATTCGTTTACCACCCCTACCTAACATATCTTAATAGGATGGTAATGGTACTTTATAATAAGTTCCCGCACTAGAACACCAATTGGTAGTGAGGGTGTAAATATGTTAGACTTTGACTTAAATATGTTAGACCTGTGTAAAATACTTTTGGTCTGATCTGTTAGTCTGTGTAGACCTAAATTATAAGTCTGTCTTGACTTATATTTAAAATACAAAAGTCTTTGCCTAGGCCTGTTGTGAACACCCAATTTTGTCCCAAATATTTCAAAATGACAAAAAAATTCAAAAGAAAAAAAATTAAGTTATGAACATATATTTTTGTCCTTCAATAAGGAAAAAAAGGAAGAGAGCAATCCAAAAGATGAAAAAAGGAAGGAGGACCATTTAGAAAAAATAATAGCTTTGAGTATGACCTCTTCTAGCCGCGATATCTCTTTCATCCACCGTCCGATCGAGCTGAAATTTATTTAGCAAGATTTTAACTCATTTTCCTTCATATCGACTGATGGATTTCTTTATTCGATGTCTATATCATTCCCAGAATATTCAAAATCGGAACAGCTCTCTAGACGTTTCAACAACAAGCAGCGATTTTGTGAGGGACATTTCTCCAAAATGAACCATTGGATCGTCCTCAAATTTTGTCAGCATGTTCCTCTCATGTAATACTACAATCTAACCGGACGAATTTCTGAACTGAATTATCTGGTGTGAGATATAAATATCGAAAGAAGGTTGTTCGTTTTTGAGACCACCACACTATTCCGGGTAGCTATTTTCCGAAAGCTATTTCTCTCAATTGAACCGTTGGATTATCCTGAAATTTGGTAAGCATATTCCTCTCATATGAACCGAACCAGTTTTAGAACCAGTTTAAGAACCGAACCATTTTGAACCGAATCGAACAGTTTCCGAACCGAACCGTTTTCAAACCAAACCAAATTTATTTTTATAACTGGATTTTTTAAATTTTTAATTTTTTTTTTCAAAAGAGGGTTGACCCGAACAGGTTCTGAACCGAGCCGAACCGTTTTTGAACCGAACCATTTAAATCAACTCGATTCAGTTTTTCAAAATTTCCGGTTCTGTTCGATCCATGCACATCCCTACTTTCCTATGAAGGCCACATTGCCCACTTCTCATTCCTTCTTCATCCCTTCCCTCTATATAAAGAACCCATTCCTTTCTCCCAACACACACACACACACTTGGAGAGAACCAAACAAAAAAATACAAAAAAGACTATTCCAAGAGTTGAAAAAAGACATTGGGCTTTATATTAATGCTTGTGTCATAGTAATATTTTTTTAAAGATACTTGAGATTTGGATTAAAACCAATCTAGTGTCGTAGCAAAAATTTCATTTTTGAGTAGAATTAGGGGGGGCTTGTTAATTTCGCCGTGATAGCTTGTTAACTTAGTTATCTATGAGGATTAATGTAGCCGTGACAGCTTGTTAACTTTGTAATATATTTTTGGGACATCAAGTTGGTTGAGTTGAGGTTGTTCTCCATAAGTTTGTTTACCTTCTCCTTTTGTTAATAATTATTTATTTTTGTTTGCTTTTTCATACTCTTTATTTGTTTTATTAGTTTATAATTGTCTATTTTTTCTCTTTTTTTTGTAATTTATAATTGTCTATTTTTTTAGCATGCTTTTTTTATGCTCTTTACATATTTTTTGTATGTTTTTGTGCTATTTATTTGTTTTATAAGAATTTTTCTTATGTACATTTAGAAACTTAATTAGTGATTAATTTTGTCATGACAACTTGTTAGTCTCATAGTTTTTTGGGTCATTTCGGCTGTGACAGCTTGATGACCCAAGCTTGTTTTCAATTATTATTTTGTATTAATTTATTTATTTTTCCTAATTAAGGATTAATTTAGCCGTCACGTCTTATTAATATCGTAGTATTTTTTGGATTATTTTAGTTGTGACAACTTGATAATCCAAATTCTTTAAAATTATTTTCAAAAATTAAAACCAACTAGTACAAAAATATTTTTTAAGAACGACATAGCTTTGAATTCATCACTGCAGTGGAGGATATGTCGGAGCGAAACTCTTTTTGTAAAGCTAAAATAAAATTTTAATAGTTTAGTTCTCTCACTTCCTACATAATTATATTTATTTTTTTAAGGGATCAAGAAAATATTTTTAAAAGCTATTAATAATTCGCATAATTAATTTAACGTAACCGTTTTTAAACAGATGTGTCAGGGGTGTAGTGGGATTAAGTTTTCACTCTTCCTTGCGCATAATTAGACTCTCGGACCTTTGATCTATAATTTTAAAGACCAGTTTGCAATAAAATATTTTCCAATTTTTCCAAAGTAAATAAAATTGGTGGCGACTCCATTGTTTTCTTTTTATTTGAAATAATTTCGGGTTGTTACACCTGTTAACATGTTTAAGCCTATTAGGCATTTAATAATTAAAAAATTGAAATAATATTAATTTATTATCTTTAATATTATTCAAATTCACTAAAGTAATAATTTTATTTATTTTATTTAAAATAAATATTATGATATAGGTAGACCTGTGGGCTTATATTAGGGTTGGCAAAACGGGCCAACTCGACTCAACACGATCCAACCCGCGTTCAACCAGAAAAAAACGAGTCGGGTTAGGGTTGACTCAAAAAATAAACGAGTCAGAAAACTCAACCTAACCTGACCCGAGCCGGGTTAGGGTTGGCTCGCGTGTTGGTTTGAAAAATTGGAAAAAAACTAAAATTTCATTGATGTTATACCTTCTAATGTTTTTTTTCCCTAAATTATTAATTCATTCAATACAAAGACATTATACAGAAAAATCATAGAAAATTCCTTTTGCATTTGAACTTGTACTTATTAGCAGTTGGCATCACATTTACATTGTCACACATACTATATAAAAGGTCCTTAATGCACAGTTTTAGACTTATTGGCAGCTGCAGGATATTTTCGTTTGGGTCTTTGGAATTGGGATTTTAGGTTTTAGCTTTCCACTTTACCTTCATTAATTTTTATACTTTTATATTAAAAAAAACCATATCCCGCGAGCCAACCGGTTTGACCCGTGGGTTGGCTCGGTATTTTTCGAGCTGAAACGAGTCGGGCTGACTCGAGTTACTAACTCATTTTCCCTAACCCAACACAACTCATTTTAGCTGGGTTACGAGCCAACTCGACGGGTTGACTCATTTTTGCCAAGCCTAGCTTATGTGCCCGGTATCTAAAAAAAAAAGAGTAAATACCCTTTTTGGTCTTCAACAAATTTCACGATACCCACTTCAGTCCTAGCAAAAAAAATGTCATTCGTGGTTCCTAGTTTTTTCAAATTAGGCCTACGTTAGTCCTTCTGTTTGTGGGGCTCCAACGTCATTACTAACGTTTCTGACGTGTACTGTTAAGTTGCTGAGTCACAATGTCATAGTCCACTTGGTCGTTAAGTACCCTTTGACGTTTTTTATCCTTCTTCTTCTCTCCAATATACACTACAAAAAAATGATGATGCCACATTTAAAAATGTGGCAAACATTGATAAAAAATGTGGCTAACATATTTTACCACATTTTGATTAAATGTAACTAGAAGTGGTGTTGCAATAATTTACCCACATTATTTTACTCACTTTACCATATTATGACTCAGTGTGGTAGCCTTTTTTTAACCACATTTATTGTTAATTTAGCCACTTTATTAGTGTGGTTAAACTTTTGTTTGCCACAATACAAAAAATGTGGCTAATTGTGCCTAAAATTTTTTTTGGCCACATTCATAACCATGGATAAATATATTAAATTCTTTTTGTAAAATTAAAAATATTGTGAATTCGATAAATTTCAATAATAAAGAAAATAGCTCAAACCCGATATAGTGAACACATTAAAATGTGAACCAAACACCAAACATTATATTCTATTATCATTGAAGAATTTGTACAAGCCATCATGTTTTCAATTTATATAACCTAATCAAGCTTTCTACCAATATCATGTATAAATTTTTTTGAGAAAAATCTGTAAGGCTACCAAAAATACATCATAATTTGGTAATCGGTTTAGCTCTCTGCCTTCGTGAAATTGGTCGATGAATACATCGACAAATTAATTTTACTCAAAATTAATCTCGGTACCAACTTAAGATAGTAAATACACATCATAAGAACATTGAAGGAAACAAATGCTCAAAATTGAATTTACTATGACATCTTCATTGCAATTTGCATATGAGATCTTAGAGAACGATTATCAATTCACAGAATTTTCGGAAAGAGATGTAAATGCAGTATCCAAGCTCTTGTTTTCGATCTGCAAAGGAGAAAAAAAGGGAATTAGAGAAATTGAATCTGAAAATGGAAAAGGAAAAAGAAATAGTGAGAAACTGAATCTTACAAAAGAGAAAACTATTTTGCAGATTCCCCTCCGTTAGATTAGGGATACCCAAAAAGCATATGAGAGAAGTAGAGGAGTGAAGTGTGTGACAATAAGGAAAGACACGTGTATCCGAAAAAAAATAAAAATGAGAGACACGTGACATTTGGGGAATGGATGGATGAAGCATTATTTTGCCACATTGCTTTTAAGCGTGGGGAAATTTAAAGATTTTAAAACGTTATCTTTCAATGTGGTTAAAGTAAGGTTGCTAAACCCCGTTTTTTTTGTAGTGATAGCTCCCCACCACCATCACCCCCTCATTATTACATTTCACCACCACCGCTACCACCTCCTGTTCATTATTGTTCACCGCCACCGGTTTACCATTCTTCGACGCCAACATTGTCACCTCCATGCGAAACTCCCACCCTCTCCCTCTCCGCCTCCACCACCTGCTCCTGTATATGAAGGGCCATTGCCATCTATGTTTTCAGCCTCTCAGCACAGAAACTAGCAGTTGGATGGCAGTGTACAACAGTGCAATCATGTAGAACCAACACACTCATTTTATGGACTGCGTGGTTGAAAGTGAAAGGATACATCATAGACAAAGACTCTTAGCCCAATCGGTTACATTTAACAACTTTGACCGCTTAGCCATGTGACGTTTTTTGATGTGTACAAAACTTCAACCTTAGAACTAAGTCCTATTGTGTTCAGTTTTCTTCTTCTTCTTCTAAAACTCATTGAAGACTTAGATTTCCGAGACCATATTATTAAAGTTAAGGGTTTATCATATATCATTTAATATGACCACAAAAAATTTTCTACACTCACAACATTTTGTGGGGTCCGCAGAAAAAAAAACTACGGCACACAAAATGAATCTCTATAACATTACACAATCACTTTTCCTACAAGATAATTCTTATAAAACCCTAAATTTAATCATTTCAATAATAAAATCCCATAAGTGAGCTTAGCATCAGTGTTGACATTATAGGGGTGGCTGCGTAGAGGAGGTGGATAAGCACCGGAATCTGAATTTGTTTATATATCAAAGTGACAAAGTCTAGCAGAGATTTGATTGGTTCATAAGAGGGTATATGTTATTAATAGCATATATATATATATATATATATATATATATATATGGGTTTAGTGAGCGTACAGTGACTGGATGTAAAAATCGGTTCAGTGCACTATGTTCTCCCGCGAGAACACAATTATAGTAAAATTATAACTATGTTCTCCCGGGAGAACACCTCAAGAACACCATTGTAATATTTTTGCACTATGTTCTCGCAGGAGAACATAGTTAAAATTCACTCACTGGACAGTCCAGTGACTGAATTTTTAATTTTTCATATATATATATATAGGGTCAGGATCATTTTACACCAGTGTAAGTTACACTCTTAATCTTGTCCGGCAATCCCACTTATATCTACGGGCTCAAATTTTTTAGTAACGTGAGCCATTGGATACAAGTGGATCAATGGTCAAGATTGAGTGTAAAACTTCTAACTCTTATAATGGTGTAAGAATATCATGCCCCATATATATATATAGAGAGGTAGAATCCTTTGACACCGGTGTCAAATTTAAAGTTTGACATCTCATCTGAGAGCTATTAGATCAAAAAAGATCAACGGCCCTGATTTGTAAGCATGTGATCACAATGATATTTTTTGATCTAATGAGGTAGGTGTAGTGGAGAATAAAGTTAAATATGTATAGTCTTTGTGGTCAAGAGATAGATGAGAATAAAGTTACTTCTATTTGCTCGGAAAAGGTTTGCTGTACTAAAGAGGGTAGTAAGGTCCCAATTCTTTGTAGCTCCAATTCTATCTTCCTTTGAAACTTTTTTTTTTTTTTTTTGAATGATTTTGCTTTTCTTATTCTTAAGGGTTCTTGAAATGGATGCAATAAATCAAACAACAGTGCACAACATTAGCTTATGTCACAAATTCAATAGTTCTTTCAGTATGTGCTATTTCTTAGTATACCTTGGCATCATTATAGTTAAGTGAGTGCTTTTTGTTTTTATTTTGATTTTTAAGTTTTTGTTCATGATTATAAAAATGTTAGATTATTTTTAGTAATAATTATAAGGTAACAATTTTATAGTTATTTCTAAAAAGAAATTATTAACCTGGAAAAAATGGAAGCTTTATCAAAAATAGTAAGGAAGCTTTATCAAAAAGAATTTCTTTTTTAGGTGCTGTTTGGTTGAGGAGATCTTAAAATTTTCCTAGGCAAATCAACTTGGCAAAATAGAAAGTCTTTGTTTGGTACACAGATTTTGCAATGTTGCCCATCTATGCCATTTGCATGGTATTCTCCATTTGGTTGATAAAAGCTAGGCATTGACACCGTTTAAAAAGAGATGTTGGACATGGGTTTTTGGGGATAGCCGGCTAACTAGTCTAATGCAAAAATAAAGAATCCGAAAATACCCTCTGATAGTTCGCATGAATGTCTTCTTTGTGAATTGCTGCACAACATATGATACTTTTTAATTGATCCAACAGGTTGGACAGTCGGAAAAGTTGCACGTGCAATATGTATTATGAGCCATCTTATTCCAGACACCAATGACTCTCACTCAGCACAAGTCATTCTGCCTCACAAGCAACTTGGTCGTAAATATGATATGTAAGCTTGCTTTGATTTGTTAGTAAAGGAAAAAAAATGTTGGAGTCGGTCAAAAAAAAAAAATTAAAACGTAAGATTGAAGAGACGAAGATGGGTGAAGACAGATGTTGGAGTCGAGATATATGGGTGAAGAATCAGCGATTGTTGGGTACAATCTTTTTTTTTTTTTTTGACCGACTCAAAGGAGATGAAGAGACGAAGACAGATGTATGGCTGATGGTACCCTGGCTACGTTGGAGGAGACACGCTATTCAGATTGAAAAATATAAAAAAAAGGTTACTTTTATCATTTTACACCACTTTCCCATCAATATTTTACCCTCAACTAAACATAGACTTTCAAAACTTTAATCAATTTACCCGGTAATATTTTATCCAACCAGATAACTTTTTTTATATTTTCCTACCAAACTCACTTTCCAACTATTTCCCTAGTAATTATATTTTCCTAGTATTCAAAAAGAATTCTCCTCAACCAAACGCCCCCTTAGAGAAATGAGAGTGAGAGGAAATAAAAGAGGCGAGTCTTGGGAATTTTTGAAGAAACTCTATTAAAAGAAAAGTAGATAAAGAAAAAAAGTTAAGACTAATGTTAACGAAGAAAGATAAAAGTGAATATTAAGGTGGGGATAATCTTTTTTTCCTATCTTTGTTTTAAAATATATACGATATAGTAGTGTTATTTTTATTATTTTTTTCCTTTTCTTTTGATGAGTTAGCATGAATGTTTTGATAAAACTATTAAGGCGGGGATAATTTTTATTATTTTGAATGACACAAAGTTATGTTATTTTTAATAAAATTATGTCATTTTAATGTATTTTTACTATAATCATAAGAATCTTTATTATAAATATTTTTAATCATAACAGTAGTTTTCTGTTCATTAATTTGGATTTAAATATTCTTATGGTATCATTGTTATAAATTCAAAAAAAAAATTGTGACGGATAAAATATGCCAAATAAGGTGAATTATGTAGATTTCGAAAAATTATGTGGAATCAATTTTTTTTTACCTAATTAGGATACCCGAGTCAAAAGTTATGGACTTCTAAAGTTTTACGGTCAAACTGTTGGCTTTTGTTCCACGTGGCAGCACTGATGAAACACATCCTAATGGGGAGTGTCTCTCTCCTTGGTCATGCTCAAATGGGGAGTGTCTCTTTCCGATCGGTCACACCCATGTGAGTTGTGTTAATGTGTTTGACTGCTGCGTAAATAATTTCAAAATGACTACATTTGCATAATTATTTATTAAAAAAAAAGCAATAAATTAAATTTTTTCTGCCTGGCATCATTACATGTCAGAAATCATGTAATAATATTTTTTTTTTTTTTTTAGTAGCATAAAGGGGCAAAAGCCCAAAAAAGAAAATATAACTAGCTAAGATAGCTCCCACAGTCGTGGGCCAACATCCCCTCCATAGAAGGGGGGGATCGATGATGGATAAATAAACCATCTTCTACATTACAGGGGATATGAGCAAGAAAATCAGCACAAAAATTGGCTTCTCTATTGATCTTCACAAATCTTGTAATAATATTTAACAACGTCATAAAGCATAAAAATTCAGCCTTTCTTAATTAAGGTGGAACAACAATAACTGCATAATATAATACTGTAATGCTTATGCCTTAGACTTGCTCCTATAATACTCCACCTCTTCCGCGCAACCTCTAATTGGTGTCTAGATTGCATGAACAATAATGAACGATCACGCGCATCGAGATGAAGACGTCTTTTAGGTGAATCATCATACACCATCACTAATAAATAATAATTCAATAACTAATTAAAATTTAACCATAACTATTTGCTAATTACAGCAACTAAAAAGTTCTCATAACTAATTACTAATCACTTTACATTCTAAATTATTCACATTTTACAATAACAATACGTTATTTAATTAAAATATAATCACAATTATTCACTAGTTACAACAATTAATAAATAGTACTAATGACAATTAAAAATCTTTTTTTTTTTGGTGAAAGACAATTTAAAATCTTAAATTATACTTTTAAAACACTAAAAATTAATCATTAATAGTAATTAATTAAAATCTCAAAACACAATTAATTACACATACCTATGTTTAGGGATGGATACTCTCACGTGAAAAAGTGGTCATGTTATTTAATCATAATACTCATTTAAAAATTATACACTTTTTCTCTCTTATCTCATCATCAATGAGTGGTTATGATCAAATAACATGACCACATGACCACTTTTTCACCAAAGAGGATTCACTCCCTGAATATTAATAACTATTAAAAATATTAAATTACACTATTAACATCCTAAAAATTAGTCACTAGTCAGTAAGTATTAAGTAAAATCTCTAAACACAATTAATTACACTATTAACATCCCAAGATGCAGAGGCATAGGGATTGGTGAAAGTCTCCAACTATATATGCTAGGATATGGGATTAGACAATTGAAAGTGAAGAGTGATATGCTAGCTAGGATATAGGATTAAACAATTGATAGTGAAGAGTGATAATGAGGTCATAACAAATCAAGTCTTATCCACTAAGCCTCAAACGCATGACTCACACAGTCACACATAATACACCGCATCAAACATTGGGTGATGGAAGATTGGAGAATTGTTTTTACGCATGTGCGTCGAGGAGCCAATCTATGTGCTCATAAGCTGCTCAATCAGCCCGAAATACGGAAGGCAACTCAACAATATTCTCTACTTGGATGATCGGAGGCAGAAGACATTAGTCATGTGAACAGGAGTAGTAATACTGTTTTAATTTCGTAGAAGTATTCTTTTTCTTTTTTGGGCATTTGCCTTCCACATTTACCATAAAAGTAAAATCTCTAAACACAATTAATTACATACATACCTATATTTACAACCACAATATATTATTCGCGAGTCCAGGCTAATTAAGAAAGAAAAATGTTAGAGAGACGGAATTTTTGTTGGAATACTTTTAAGAATTATATGGCATGATTACTATTTACTGACTAATACGGGTGACTCCTATGATCATTTTATTCCATCCAATTATAACTATTTTGTATTCTATAAAAATTGTAATTACATTCTTCTAGCAAGCTAGCTGTATAGCATTGCACCTTGAAAAAAGCGAGTTTCCTTAACGTTATAAAAATAATGCGAGATTGTTGCTTTAAATGGCATAATAAAAGTATCGATAAAAAAGAAAAGAAGAAGAAGGAACCAAGAAATAAGAGAGAGAGAGAGAGGGCAATAATTTATTTGGACTGTGGCTGGTGTATTGTTACATCACAATCCGTGCTTTGATACTTTGGATATATATTGTTACATCACAATCCGTGCTTTGATACTTTGGATATATATATATATATATATATGATTGGAGTTTCGATCCATCGATGGTCACCGAATCATAAAATTAAATTAACTGAAAAATGAAAATCAAAAATCGAAAAAGATTGCAAAATTTAATTGAATTTGATTGTTTTTGGATTGGTTAGTGAAAATCGATTAAATGATTCCCCAACCTTATCATCTACCTACTTGGGTCTTTCCTCAATCATAGCTTAAAAATTATATAGCAAAATTTTAAATCCAATACCCATTAACGCGTCATGTTTGAGAAAGTGAGTTGTACTTGATCTATGTTATATATATATATATATATATATATATATATATATATATATATTTGTAAGATACATAATATTTTTTTTATAACACATAATATATTTTTATTACATTGGTTATTGTTGAACAGCTCCTGTATAGGATGAAAATTTGGATTATTTCATATCTCAGGCAACCATATTATAAATCTTTGTTGGAGGTAAAAGATGATGATTCAACTTTTTGTTGTACAATGCTTCTAGATTGCACAATAATCATCATATAAACTTTATAAAGCTGATACATACAAAAGATTGTTATTTTGCACAATAATCATCATACAAATGTTGGCCTTTTTCAAAAAAACCGAAAATCGATTCAATCCAAAGCGAAAACCAATTCAATCCAAACCGAATAAAATTGAATTAGATCGGATTGGACTTGAAAAAAAATTCAAACCGAAAGGATTTGATCGGATGTTTTTTGCTTCAAAAACCGATCTAATCCAGATTCCGAACACCCATAACATGAGTCATATATATTAAAATTAATCTCCCATGCATCATCCTCGATTGAGGACGACGGCAAACGTTATACAAACATAATGACAATTAAAGAAATAAAAACAAACATATCATTTATTTTGAAAACAAAAGTAATTAAATCAAATCAAAGTATGATTAAACAAACTTCAATCATTTAATTAGAAAAGCTCAAATATTAAACACGAGGAATATTATAGCATGTAAATATGGTTAAAAAATATAAATACTAAATATAAGAATATTCTAACATATAAAACATAATGAAATATGTTTGTAAGTCATCAAAATTTATAAGAAACAAATTGAAAAGGCACAAAGGAGAAATGTTAAGATTTAATTAGACCTGACATTTATCTTGTGAAATTCAACCAGTTATTATTTAAAAGGAATTGCTGCATGAAGCACTAGCGGTCGGAAAAGCATTCAAATTGCTTGCCTTCTTCTGCCGTTAGCTCGTTTCGATCACAACGATTTTGGAGGCACGGCATAACAACAACTAATAGAATTTAAATTATTTTATATCTTAATTAGTTAATGGTTAGGTAGATCAATCTAATCGATTAAGATAACATACTTTTGAAATATCGACTTCTTGTTGCTAAACACGGATATATATAGAACCTTATCGTGATGCAGAATGAGTTGTTTTTCACTTCCGAATAAAATTAACATAGCCACAACAACTTTCCAACAATTTTGAGAAAAGAGGTTATAACATGTTGCGGTTTTTTCTGCGGGGGACATTTTTCTTCATCCATATTGATTGAAACTTGCCAATCTATTTCAACTGGCAGAACATGAATTGCAGCAAGAGGTCAAGGAGGGAGACGATGCTGTGTACTCCATTTTTGTATTATGTATTTTAATTTTTTTTTTTGTTATTTAAAAAGATAAAATAATTAATCAGACAAATTTTTTGTTATATATCGTTTTTCAAGAGCAAGTACAAACACTAAGAGATTTAATCACTTTAAAAAAAAATTACTCTTACTCAGTACATAAAATTGTATTTTAGCAACTTTTGGAAGAATCTTAATGACTCGGGTTCATATTTAAGCTTTAAACAAAACTCATGAGTCCCGTATCAATTGAACTAACTATACTGAATCATATTGTGCATGTTCTCAATTTTATCAATTCAAGCTTTCAATTTACCAATTTAATCAAGCTTCCTGTCCACTATCAAACTTGAAAAGAAAGGAGAGTCCCGTACTGTAACGTCATGTATCGATAAATAAAGAGTTTATTCGAATCTTTCCGAATCTTAAGCTTTAGAGAAGAACTTTAATAGAAAGTAGTGGGATAATTTTAAATTATATTTGTAGGGATACTTTCAATGGAATGAACAACGATGTTCACTTCCGAATTTAAATGTTTAATTAATACTAATTGATTCGATTGAAGTTTGCTCGTCGTTAGAGAGATATAAAATAATTAATTTAATCTCATCCAATACGTTACGATTTTTGGGATTGAAATAGCGCTTATCATGGTATAAGAGCTCCATTAACTACGAGTTCACGAGTTCGATTCTCGCCGCTCTCACTCTCAGATGGAATGAGTTAAAAAAAAAGCACAAAACAGATAAAAAAGGACTTCGGCAGCACAAGCCAGATCATTAATGGACTTTAACATATCCACGCTTCAAACGCAAAGAGCTCTTACATAAAAGGGTGTGTCAGAGAGATGTACAATAATGAATTTACCTTCACCCAATACCTTAAGTTTTTGAGTTAAAGTAAGGATTATCACTTGCACAAGAGAAACTCCATCATATGCCCAAAGGGCATGCATGAACAGTCTTATAATGAGGTGATCATGACATGTGAGGGGCCTTTCTGGATTGTGATTGCTGGCCTCCAAAGCAGAAACCTACCTAACACTATTATTAATAATTTTTGTTATCAATTCATATACAATCACTGTCCCTTATCTTGAATATTGACATAACTCACTATCTCTACCATGTTACACTAATTTGATCAAAACTATATAATATGGGGGCAACAAAGATTGGCTTGCCCAACAGCCAATTAAAGATATGGAGAGCCAAAGCCAACTACAAGTTTCAAATTCACGTCAACAGAGTGGAGGAACCACCTTTCTAAAAACTTGTTTCAATGGACTCAACTCCGTGTTAGGTCTATCTCTCTCTCAAAATCTGTGTCTCAACATTACCACTTTACCAGCCTTAGCAAGATGGATAAAAGGAAATATATTTGCATGACATGCTTGTTCTATGAAGCACCGACTTCGATATGGCATTTTTTATACGTTCCCAATACATTCACGATATGACCGTTAATTCATTGATACAATACAATACATTTTCGATACGGATATTCAATATGTTGGGAAAAAAATTCGGAACATCGGTGCTCCATGGTGCTTGTTCAGCATGCTATTTAGTAAATATTCTTTGCAGGTGTTGACTGAATGTAGAAACATCGTAATCTTTCAATAATTATGTTGTTAGGGAAAAATTGCATGTCTTTTCACAATCCTGATTAAAATTAAAAAAAAATTGGCATCACTATAAAGCTTCATCATATGTTTCGTTTTCCTCCAATTTTGGGTTATTCAAAGGCGATAGATATACCTCAAAACCACAAGGTGAGTAATTAAGATTGAAGAAATCTCAGTCCACCCGTTCTTGTTAACTTAAAGAGAGTTCATTTAGCTATAACTGACTGGGTGCGTATAATATTCTAACTTTGATAATATGATTTTTCAGGAGTTGGGATACTCTCAATGCCTTATGCAGTTTCTCAAGGAGGGTGGCTGAGTTTAATACTGCTATTTCTATTTGCTATGATATGCTGGTACACAGCGTTACTTCTGCAAAGGTGTATGAATGGACATCCACTAATCAAATCCTACCCTGATATAGGTCAGGTTGCTTTTGGTTACAAAGGAAAAGCTTTGATAGCCATTATCATATATATAGAGCTGTTTCTAATTGCCGTGGAGCTTCTGATATTAGAAGGTGACAATTTGGAGAAGCTGTTTCCAAACGTGAACTTCACAATTGCAGGTCTTAGAATTGGAGGTAAAAGAGGTTTTGTCATGCTTGCTGCTTTGGTAATATTACCAACAACATGGTTGAGAAGCTTGGGAGTTCTGGCTTATGTTTCTTTTGGTGGAATACTGGCTTCTATTATTTTACTCGGTTGTGTTGTGTCGGTGGGTGAAGTTGATGGTGTGGGGTTTCATGAAAGAGGACACCTTGTACATTGGGAAGGAATGACTACTGCTGTGAGCATTTTTTCGTTCTGTTTTTGTATGCATGCAGTACTCCCCACACTAATCAATTCCATGAAAGACAGAAGTCAGTCTTACAAGGTATGTTGTCCTAATTAATAACTGCAATCAAATCGAGGAAAATCTGCTATATTTTTTTGTTCAAGTTCATATGTTAAACAATCATCTTATCTAAAAACTTAAACCGGTAAACAATCATCTCATCTAAAAACTTAGACCGTTAAACAATCACCTCCAGTGTTATCAAACTTGGCTCAAACCAGCCTGGTCGACCCGGAACTCAACAAATTGGTCATTGGACTGGTTCGAGTCAAGTATCGGACCAGCCACGCATTGGACCCGGTGACCTGGTTGGGTCATGAAAATCGGCGGATCGTGCATTTTTAATAAAAAAAATACCAAAATTATCTCGTCTTATCTGAAAAAAGTGCGGAACTCCTTTCAAAATTATCTCATCTCGTCTAATCTCAAATTTTAGCTTTTTGTGGAATAATAAATTAATAGAAGATGACATTTGATTCCATACAAATCCTTTTTTATGGGAAGAGTTGTTGGTAAATGTCTTATAATTATGAAACATGGTTAATACTTGAATTTTCTTTCTTCTTTGTTTATTTCTTTTACAATATATTGTGTGTAGTTATCATATATGACTTTTTTTTATCCCTACAAAAACTATATATGCTTGGAGCTCATTATAACAATTTTTTTCTTGTATTTGAATATATTATGGATTTTTATGTATAAAATATAGATTTTTATATATAAACTATGTTAGAAAAAACTATGTGTAGGACCCAAATTGGCACGGAAATTGTGGGTGTGTATTCAATCGATAACTCACCGGTTTTTATGTATAAACTCGGATCATGTGGTTCAATCGATAACTCACCAATTGAACCAGTGACCCAGTACCTCGGTCTGGTAAATGACTGGGTTGGTTCTGATAACATTGATTACCTCCATGACCCTGGGATCACAAGTTCGATTCTCACCGCCCCATTCTTTATTGGAATTAAATCAGCACAAAGTAAAATAAAAGAATGAGCCCGTGCAACATTCACGCCCAAATAACTCTCTATGTTAAGGAGGTAAAATATAAAAACCATTGATTAACCATCACTTAACAACTTAAACTTTTAGATGACATGGTTTTTTAACATCATGTATAGGTAAATTGGCTTGGAAAATGACTAATACTTGAAATCCAAGCAGTAATTAGGTTCCCCTCACTTCTATCTTCATTTATGTAGAATTGACATTCATATTGTTTGCCAAATGCAGGTTTTGCTGGTTTGCTTTGTGGGAAGCACCATAGTCTATGGATCCATGGCTATTTTAGGCTATATGATGTTCGGAGATTATTTGATATCTCAAATCACCTTAAATTTACCGACGAAGAAAATAAGTACAAAAATTGCAATTTATACGACAATAATCAATCCTTTGACTAAGTATGCTATTATAATCACCCCAATAGCCAATGCTATCGAGGACAAATCGCTTCTCTGCAAGAGAAGGCCTATTGCCATCCTCATGAGATCAACCATTGTCGTCAGCACTGTAGTTATAGCACTGTTCATTCCCTTTTTTGGTTATATTATGGCGTTTATTGGTGCATTTTTGAATGTGGCAATCTCATTGTTGTTCCCATGCCTCTGCTACCTAAAGATAAACAAAGCTGCTCGGCGATTTGGGTTTGAGCTGATCATTATCGTAGCAATATTGCTAATAGGATCATTCATTGGAATACTGGGTACCTACATCTCTGTGAGGCACATAGTAAATCAGCTCAAGTCATCATGAAGTTGAGTGCTTAAGGCTTTTTAAAACCTATTTCAGCATTTACTAATAATGTACGCTACCAAATAATGATATATTTACATCCACCAGGGTTGTATTTGCATATCTTTTTCGTCGGTAATTTGCTTTTTCCTAATGGATGAAACAGAAAAGAAAGCCTAATTCTACCATAGATGCATATTTGAAATATTGGAAAGAGTACCTTTGCAATTATGTAAATGTAAGGCTACTTACAAGGATTTACTCCACCTACACTAGCTGGAGTGGTTTTTTTAGTGGTTTTAGTTCCCACGTGATTTTCAGGGTAAGCATTTTTTTTATTACGTGAATGGCTACACATAACATACATATATCTTAGGGTTTGTTATCTATCATTTAACATGACCACAAAAACTTTCATATACTCACAACATTTCGTGGGGCCCGTAGCAAAAAAAAAAAAAAAAAACACTCTGGCACGCAAAACGAATCTCTATAACATAACACAATCACTTTCCCTACAACATAACTCTTATAAAACCCTATATCTTAAGATGGTTGACAAATCAGATTTTGATGGAAAACAGATTCCGTTGAAAATTATCGACGAAAAAATAAATCTCGTCTAAGATTTTTGACAGAAAAGAAATTCCGTCGAAAACATTTGAAAAAAATAAAAGAAAAAGAAATTGAATTTTGTGAACTTTTCGACGGAATTTCGATTCCGTCGAAAACTTTTGAAAAAAATAAAAGAAAAAGAAATTCAATATTGTGAACTTTTCGACGGAATTTAGATTTCGTCGAAGATTTTCGACGAAAAATTAATTCCATCGAAAACTTTTGAAAAAAATAAAAGAGAAAAAAATATATATTTTGGACTTTTCGACGGAATTTCGATTCCGTCGAAGAATTAAAAAAAAAATAATAATAATAATTTGTGGATTTTTCGACGGAATTTCGATTCCGTCGAAGATTTTTGACGGAAAAGGAATTCCGTCGAAGATTTTTGAAAAAAAGAAAAAGAAAATATAATTTGTGGAAATTTCGACGTAATTGAAATTCCGTCGAAGAGTTTTGAAAAAAAATACAAGAAAAAGAAAAAATAATTTGTGGACTTTTCAACGGAATGAATAAAATTTGTTCTTTGAAAACACATGACTTGTAACTTGCAAAATGTAAGACTCTTTAACAATGGTGTTTCTAATAGAAGGTTTACATCGATAGAATTAGCACTAGCATATATGTAAGAATGAATATTGAGCAAGATATTACAGATTGTTTGCCCCTTTGCTATTCACAGATTATATATATATTGTTATTGTGTTTTTTTTCTTAAATTTATTTTAAAACATGATCTTAAAATATATATGATCTTAGGGATTCACTATGATGTGATTTTTTAATCAGGCACTTCCCCAATCGTGGATAGTTTCAAATTGGAAGATGGAACTCCTAATGAAGAAAATGGTCAGAGATAGAGAAAAGGAATAAGGGTTCAAGTCAATGAGAGCCTTGATCAGAGATGAATCTTTAAAGTTCATCCATTTAAAATCAATATCTATGTGTATGAAGAAGAGACTTTTTATTCTAAGTCTATAAAACTTATCAGTCTTAGGTTTGAGTACAATATATATTTATTGTACACCGCTTGCTAATTGTTGTATAAGCCTTTTGTAATACTTAGCTTAATATATAATATTGACTTTTATGCATTTAATGTATTAATTAAGGAGATTTGATTTTGATATATTGTTTACTTTGGTTATATTTTTGTATCAGGTGTAGTACAAAAAATTGATATTAATTTTATTGAAGAATTTTTATTTAAAAAAATCTCTAAAATTTTTCGATGGAATTTATTTCTGTCGAAAATTTTTACATTTCGACGGAATTTCATTGATTTTCCGTCGAAAACCACCACAAGAATTTTCGACGGAATTCCATTGATTTTGCATCGAAAATTTTCCACAGAAATAAATTCCGTCGAAAACTTTCCACGGATATAAATTCTGTCGAAAATTTTCCACGGAAATAAATTCCGTTGAAATTTTTCTACGGAAATAAATTCCGTTGAAATTTCTGTCGAAAATTTTCGACAGAATCTATAATTCCGTCAAAAAATGAGTTATAAACGAAGGAAAATTCGACGACTTAAATTCCGTCGAAAATTTTATTTGCGACGGAATTTATACCATTTTCGACGGAATTTTTCCGTCAACAAAATGGACTTTTTTTAGTAGTGATTCATTGACATTGCTTGAATCAATTATCATTATATTATATTATATTATTATAACATTAGGATTGTCCAATTTGCTAATAATTCGTAGGCTTGTTTTTTAAAATGTAAAGTGGTTTCTATTACCATCAGTTTAATTTTATTTTTCTGGGATTTTACCTTGTTCTGAAATTTTTTTAATGGGTTCTAAGAATTTTATATTATTTCACTAAAAAAATTGACACATAACACCCAATAATAATTAATGTCTTCAAGTAAAAAACCTAATATATTACTAAATTAAATCAATATAATTTCTAAACTACTTACATTACTCGCGTGATATATAAATTTTTCCTCCTTTTCTGTATTTGAGTTTAGGTTGTATTCGCCTTTGGAATTTGCATGGGCTTGGTTGGGCCTACCGTGCTTTCTCCTAATTGTTACTGCACCTTATTGGACCAAAACACCGTCAAGATTTATTTTCATTCACATTTTGGATAGTGGTGGATCTGTCGCATGGGACTCATTGTTCACCCCCTAGTTAAACACACATTTGGTGTTTGCAATGCATTTCTACGAAATGCTCCTTTCCCAAGGTAAATGCCTAAATAGAATTTTGAAAGATATACCTCTCACCCATTTTCAGTAAAGTTTATTGCCTATTTTTTTTTCTTTCAAGGATTTATTGCCCATTGTCTCACGTGCTTCAGCTCAAACAAAAGTTCAAAACGAGCACGTAAAAAATTAGAATGACGAGAAGCTGTGAAATTGGTAAAGTGACTCAATGTGAAAGGAGATTTGAAGTTCACAACACCAATTGCAATGTAAAATGATATGGACACTTCAATGCTTTCCATAGTGTACAAGAAGAACTTTAGTCTTCCTAGCTAGTGTGTACGATAGACTTTTTAGTAAGACCAATTTTCCATGTGAATGCATTTGAACATATCCGTCCCTTTTTGGATTTATTGCAGCTGTCCAAAGTATTATTACCCCACAACAACAATAAAAAATAAATATTATTGGTCCCGAATTTACATGCACATATTAAATTTAGAGAAAGGATATTGTAACAATCAATTAGTGTTACTACCAATATTATTACCAATTAATCTTAATTACCGTTAGAATGATTATGTTGATCCAACGATTATATTTTGTTCATGATTATGATTATATTTATTTTTATATTTATTTTAATTTTTGCTTTCACATTAAATGTGAGTAATCATAATCATATAAAGATGAAAATAAATATAATCGTTAGATCAACATAATCGATCTAACGAGGAAATTGATTAGTAGTAACATTGATAATAACACTAATTGATTGTTATAACATCCTACCCTTTACATTTTAAAAAATAAAAAATAAACTAAGGAGACACACGAAAACCCATCATATTATACAACTCCACAAACACAATTTTTCCCACACTCTCAGCATTGGATTTAGCAGGAAATTCATAAAAAGTAAACAAAAGGTTGACCGACATGCCACTATTATTCTGTAGCAGTTCCACACGTAAACCACTATATGCTGTTTAAGACGGGTTAGCAGTAAATGTCTTCGATACGCTATGTCTCTTCACCTGGTCACTTTCCTATTCCTATAAATTGATCAATCCACCACCACCATTCCATAATTGTGCCATTCAAATTATAAACCAAACAATCATAGTCTAAGGGGTACATCAATTATTCAAAGAGAGGCCAAAATGGAGTCTAAGGGGTACATCTTGATGAAGCTTCTGCTGCTTCTGAATTTGTCAGTTCTCTGTGTTTCACAGGACTTTGATTTCTTCTACTTTGTTCAGCAGGTTGGATTGTGTCTTAACTCTGCAAAACCTTATTGTTTGGTCATTCATCTGTTAGTAAGGTTTTATTTTATGAAAATGTTTCTTATGGATTTTGCATTTGCAGTGGCCAGGATCATACTGTGACACACAGAAGAGTTGTTGCTACCCAACAACTGGGAAGCCCGCTGCAGATTTTGGCATTCATGGGCTCTGGCCTAATTACAGAAGTGGCTCTTACCCTTCTAACTGTGATTCTAGCAATCGTCTTCAGCAATCTCAGGTACTTCATTTCACACCAATTGCAGTTTTGATTTGACATTAACAATCTGCAAAATTCATTTTTTTTCAGTGGCCCGATATATTCTCATTAATTTAAGTTCATTATTTATTACACATATTATTGGACAAGCACCACAATGCAGCCTGTTAGGAATTTGTTCAATCTTCAAATAAACAATATATACATTGCAAGGATCATTTTTTTATATTCAATCTTTTCTCCACCTGCTTACTCCTTTTGTATACAGAAATATAAAATAATGCTTCATCCGATTAAATTTTCATAGAATATATTGCCTTTTTGTTCCCTCACATCACAATACAAACGCTTTCTGGTGTTCTACTTTCTGTTGGGGCAATAGAAAAGTCAGTTTGTCCTCTTTTTATGTGTCTTTATACAAAAAAAATTAAGTTTTTTCTTCTCTTCAGTTAAATAATAGTGGCAATTGCTAAAGCAGAGAAAAGCTTAAAAAAATGATTTTTTATACCTCCCAAGTTCCACCTTTTCCAGTAGTTGACCCACTTCCATGAGAACTAATAAGTCTTATGTTTTTTTAATGCTTAATTTGCCACTTATGTTTGTATATTAATAATATTAATAACACACGGGTTCACATGCTTTTTATCTCTACAATATAAGATTTCAATTCTTCTTCAACATGAGAATTATAAAACCTTTTTTTAATGCTTAATTTGCCACTTATGTTTGTATATTAATATAGGGTAGAATGTGTGTCATTTTAGATTCGAGAAAGAGATTATTTTGTGTGCTTTAGTTTTTTTATTTATTTGCTTCAAAAAGTGTGGGCCCCAATGTTGTGTGTGTAGGAAATCTTTTTTGTGTTACTTGGCATGATAGATGCAAACCCCTAATAATATATATGGTGACAGATATCAGACCTCACCAGCAGCTTACAGAGGAATTGGCCCACACTAGCATGCCCAAGTAGCAGTGGAATACAGTTCTGGAGCCATGAATGGGAGAAACATGGCACTTGCTCAGAGTCAATCCTCAAGCAACATGACTATTTTGAAGCAGCTCTTAACCTGAAGCAGAGAGCCAACCTCCTCCAAGCTCTAACTAGTGCAGGTATATTACATATTCAAAACTTTATTTAATAATTGCCTACATATTTTTTGTTATGTGATGGCAATGTTTGTACCCAATTATTGAAAAACATGCACTTGGTGACAGGAATACAACCAGATGGAGGGTCTTACAGCCTTAGCAGCATCAAGGGAGCTATAAAAGAAGCAATTGGGTATACTCCATTCATTGAATGCAACGTGGACTCTTCAAGTAACAGCCAGCTTTACCAAGTTTACTTGTGTGTGGACACCTCTGGCTCAGACTTTATTGAGTGCCCTGTGTTTCCTAGTGGCAGATGTGGATCGGAGATTGAGTTCCCATCTTTCTAATACCAGGGAATGAGTACAGTTCTCTAGGATCATCTTCCTCTTCATGTTCATTTGCTGATATTTGCTTACTATAATATTGTACTCCACTTGTCCTTTTCATAACCAGTTGTAACCAATTATAATTGTGCTTTATTCCTTAAATCACTACAATATATCATATAATATTGGATACCAGTGGAATTTCTTTTCCGAACTTGTGTTACATTATGCAGCTGAGAATCAATTGGAATCTTCTTTTTGAGCATTAACAGTACGAGCAATTGGTGATTTTATCTTTTGGAGACCATTAAAGAAAACAAAAAGGTTAAAAATATAAGTTATTGAAATTTCAACATAAAAACCGATCCATTCCCGTTACGGATGAGTGGGTTTCATATTGATTTGATTTTTTTGTCTTGTCATCTTTTTATGAACTCCATTCATGTATTACGTGTAGCAATCACTAAAATTAACAAAGTGATGTAATTTTTTTCCATTAATTAAAGAGTTTTTTTTTTTTTTTTTTTGGAATACTTAATTAAAGAGTTATGTTAACGTATGTCCTTAGGCTATGTTTAAATCCATAGAAAAGGAAGAAATGAAGGGGAATAGAATGGAATAACATTCTCATGCTCTGAATTGCTTACCTCTAATTTAAAACTAAGACGGTAAAATGTTTTATTAATTTAAAAACAAATCATCTAACCTGAGCGTTTTATAGTAAATATTAAGGATTTTATGTGTGTTATGTTACATAATATAATTTCATTTTTCTACACACACATCAAAGTTCTTATTTCTCTATTGGTTCAATATATATTAGGAATAAATATCTTTTCCTAACAAAAAATATGGTCCCCATTTTAATCCCTTAAAATATATTTATCTCTTGAGATCCTAAAAAATTTTATTTATTTATTTCCTTATATTAATTGATTCATTTTTGAAAATGGTTATGATTCTTTTAGTCCTCTCTCTTCCAAAATGGGTCTACTTTGAATTTCATCGTGACTACTTTTTTTTATAATGGACTAAAATGGGGACCAAATTTTTTGCTTGAGAAATGATAGGCCCAAAGTAAAATTATGTTATATATTTCACCAAAAAAAAATAAAATATGTTATATAACATAACAAACATAAAACCCAAATATTAATTATATAGAAGATATATCTAATATAGTACTTTAAAAATAATAATGTTTAACTTATTTTATCAATTTTTATACTTAGAGATGATTGATTTTAGATCTGACATTTTCAAATAAGTTAATTTCTTGGAAGAGCTATTCACTGTGATTTTACTTGCCTTCTTAAAAGTAGATGTTTTTTATTCACAAAATTTGAGTGGATATACTAGTAAGATAACTTCTTTCATATTTGTTTTGCAACTTCATATAATCTTTGAAAATAATTGGTGCCTCTCTCAACTACATATCTTATCAGCTCCATGACATTAGTTAACTCACTTTTAACTTTGATTTGAACTTTCTTTACAACAACAAAAATTAAAATTTGACCATAACGAAAGCTATGTACTTATTATATGTGTGCCACAAATTCTTCTTAGTTGTATCCAAAATAATAATAATAATGCCTAACTTATTTTATCACTTTATCTTACATGTGTGGCATTTTAAGTGAACTTCGAGTAGCTTCTTGGAAGAGCTAGTTGATTCTTATCTCTGGTCTTAAAAGTAGATGTGGAACAAAATTTGAGTGGACTAACTAGTAAGATAACTAACTTTCATCTCACGTCTACAACTTCATATAATCTTGGAATTGAGGTGCCTCTCTCAACTACATATCTTATCAGCTCCATGACATCAGTTAACTCACTTTTAACTATAGTTTGCTCACTTTCACCACACTGACACCTAACAGTAAAATTTTTTTGACATAACGAAAGCTACGTCTTATTATATGTGTGCCACAAATTCTTCACGAACTAAGATAAGATTATGTCAACCGTAAAATTTATAGGAGACAACTTTGTTTTGTTTTATATGCTGCTTTGTTTGGTGGAGAAATGTGATAAGACATTATCAATGGACGTTCGATTTGTTGGCATATTCCATCGACATGCCTTCATATCTTAGTTTGCCTATTCTTACCTTATATGTACCCACCAATATGTACAGCATCTCAAACCATTGAAAGACACACACGGAGAGAGAGGAGGCATATATCAAAGATGAAACCAAAGTTTTCCTTGTTGTCCAAGCTTTTGATACTGCAATACCTTTCAGTTCTGTGTTATTCTCAGGAGTTCGATTTCTTCTACTTTGTTCAGCAGGTAAATGATAGGGTTTGCTATGCTCATGATAAAATATCAATGTAATTTTTCTTTTGGGTTGATTCGTTTAAGTTATATTTCTATTGACATTTTATTTTACTTTTTTTTTCCTTTTTGAACTGTGAATCATGCAGTGGCCAGGAGCATACTGTGACACGAAGCATAGCTGCTGTTACCCGAAGACAGGAAGACCTTCAGCAGATTTCGGCATTCATGGACTCTGGCCTAATTACAATGATGGCTCGTATCCCTCAAACTGTGGTCCTGACAGTGTCTTTGATAAATCTCAGGTATGTTTTGAGAATTCACACACTGTAATAAACATAATAAGAGCATATATCATGCCTGGATTGATTAAAGATGACCCTAGACTGGTTTTGTTAACGTTAATCTAAAATGCAAGCACTAAGAAAATTGTGATATATTTCATAAAATTTCGAATGCAATACTTTGGCCACAATATAGTCTAACTGATTTCCACATCTCAATTTTAACCATTTGGAGTTTTTCTGAGTACTGATGATCACTTCAAATCTCTTGTCAAATTCATCACATATATACCTAGGGGCAGGTTATATTTACAAACTTTATTGTTTGCAAACTCTTACAAACTACACTATGTAGGAGCGGTCCTACATTAATCACATAGTGTGCGACCGGTCCTACATTAGTGTAATTGCAAAAAAAAAAAATTGTAAACGGATCCTATCCCATATACCTAACTCTTTTTGGCAAGATTAACTTTGACATTTTGAAGCCAGCACACAAACAATTTTGTCAACATTTTCCTTTGTTATAGTTCCATAAAAATATTAGCCACGTTCACCCATACAAAAAATGGGTTTTATAAGAGTTATATGGTAGGAAAAGTGATTGTGTTATGTTATAGAGATTTTTTTTGCGTGCCGGAAATTTTTTTTTTGCTGTGGGCCCCACAAAATGTTATATGTGTAGGAAATTTTTTGTGGTCATGTTAAATGATAAACCCATAAAAAAAATTTTGACATGGGCTAAAATATTGATGGTTTTATAAGTTAAAAAAAAAAAAAAATACCAAGAAAGTAGAGGTGATGAGATTTATTTAATTGCTATTATGATATTAGTGCATATTCTACACAAACATCCAGAGATGAGCCATGTTTGGTATAGGTTTCAGATCTCATTAGCAACATGGAAAAGAATTGGCCGTCCCTAAGCTGCCCAAGTAGCAATGGCCTGAGGTTCTGGTCCCACGAATGGGAGAAACATGGCACCTGTGCAGAATCTGAGCTTGATCAGCGTGAGTACTTTGAAACAGCTCTCAAGTTAAAGCAGAAAGTGAACCTCTTGAGCATCCTCAAGAATGCAGGTACTTAACGAATAAATCTTTGGTGCTACTGTTGCACCAAAGATTCAATACATCCCACCAATAAAAGTACTACATGTCAGGAAAAGTTTTCTTTTTTCTGCCAAATTTTCTCTCTCCGATGATGTGTAATGCTTCCATTAGTGAGAGTCCTATACTTCCAAGTAGCAAATGTGGTTCTGATCCAATTCCCCAAGTTTTAAGAGCATGTAGTAGCACCAAATTTGTTGTTTACTAGTACTTAACACTTCATACATCTAACTCATTATATAAAGTTGGAAAGATACAACTTTAATTTCAAATATTTTAACTTGAAAAAACGGATTGCAAAACTTTATTCTAACCAGTTAAATGGGAATTTCAGATATTGAACCAGATGATAGGTTTTACAGCTTAAATAGTATCACAGAGGCTATAAAAGAGGGTATTGGGTTTACCCCAGGGATTGAATGCAACAAGGATTCAGCCAATAACAGCCAACTTTACCAAGTTTACTTGTGTGTTGACACCTCTGGTGTAAATCTCATTGAGTGTCCTATACTTCCAAGTAGCAAATGTGGTTCTGAAATCCAATTCCCCAAGTTTTAAGAGCATGTAGTAGACATATTTTAATTTGTTGTTTACTAGTCATTACTTTCAAATTACACAGTAATTATGTCGTCACCTTCTTTTCTATGTGCCTTCATTCTTCTGAAAATAAAAGTCCATGGGATTGTAGACGAGTTATTGTCACTATGATTTTGTTTAGTTCTTACTTGCTACATTTGATTCAAAAGACATATTAACTGACACCTGCTCAAGTAAGCAAAAATCAATGTTTTAATTAACACAACTAGGCAAAAAAGGAGGATTCAGCAAATTCAAGAGAATTGTACTTTTCAGACCTCCCAACAAATTTACACTACTAGAAAATGTCTATTTTCGTCGGAAAAATTACGTCGAAAATGATTAAAATTCCGTCGAAGAAGATGTTTTCAACGGAATTTTCGACGGAAATGAAGCCGTCGAAAAATTTCGACGATGTAATTTCTGTGAAAAGTTTCGACGGAAAAATAATTCCGTCGAAAATTTTCGACAGAAAATGAACAAAATTCCGTCAAAAAATCTTATCTCAATTTTTGACGGAAAATGCCCCCCTAATGATCTTCGAAAATGAATGAAATTCCGTCGAAAAATCTTGTAATGACTTTCGACGGAAAATAAATTCCGTCGAAATTTTTCGACGGAAATGAATGAAATTCCGTCGAAAAATCTTATAATGATTTTCGACGGAGCCCTTATTCCGTCGAAATTTTTCGACAGAAAATGAATATAATTCCGTCGAAAAATCTTGTCTCAATTTTCGACGAAATTGCTTTTTCATTTGTTTCTCTACAAAATTAATACCAATTTATGTGTCACACCTGGTAAACAAATATAATGAAAGTAACATATCAAAATTATTTGATCTTACTATAATTTATGTGTACAAAATTCTCTGCCATATACAAATCAAAATAGACTTATATATATAAATGTCCAAGACATATACATAAACAAAAGTTCCTGTCACATACTAATCCAAAGAGTCCTATATGAATAAATGTCCAAGACATACTAATCAAAAGAGACATACATATACAAAAGTCTCTATCATATACTAATCAAAAGAGTGCTATATATATAAATGTCCAAGACATATGCTAATCAAAAGGGACATACATATACAAAAGTATCTGTCATATACAAATAAAAACAGTCATATATCTATAAATGTCCAAGACATATACTAATGAAAAGAGACATACATATACAAAAGTCCCTGTCATATACTAATCAAAAGTGTCATATATCTATAAATGTGCAAGACATATGCTAATCAAAAGGGACATACATATACAAAAGTCCCTATCATATACTAATCAAAAGAGTCTATGTACAATAGTCCATGTCATATACATCCAACAAAGATACAAAAGTCATGCTGGTGGATGACCTGCATGATCATAGTCATCACCTACATCCTGAGACGGGGGCTGAGTCTCGTCGTCATCCTCAGTATCTAAAAATGCCTGAGGAAGCCTTCGCAAAAGCTTCTCCATTTTGTCCATTCGCCTCTGCATCATAACCATGAGACTTTCCTGTTGCTGAGCCTTTTTCTCCTGCTGTGCAGCCTTCTCTTGTTGTTGTGCAACCCTCTCCTCTTGCTGTGCAGCCCTCTCCTCTTGTTGTGCAGCCCTCTCCTCTTGCTGTGCAACTGTACCCTGCAACTGCATAATCAATGTGCGCATCCTATCATGCTCTTGCTGGGACACTCCAAGTGGAAGCCTATTGGAGAGTCGAGATTTCTTTATGCTCCTCCCAGTGTACCTAAACCGTATAACCGTCCTTTAAGGTTAACCCCACCAGATGCCTGCACGATCAAATCATTATCCGAGGCAACACTGCCATCCTCTCCTGGAATGACATGACTGTCTCTCTCTTCCCTAAGAATATTAAAAAAATATATATATTAAAAAAATTGTTACTGGAATATAAAATTTTCAAAACTTCCTTATTTTATTTTTTTAAAATTACAAAAGACAATTTTATCTCTTAAGAGATAGCTTGTGACTGGAAAAAAAACTCACATACACACTTTTATATATATATATATATATATATATATATATATATATATATATATATATATATATTCGAATGTGTATAATAAATATGAATATATAATTCAAATGTGATAGAACTTACAGATGCATTTGGTAGAGGGATAAATTTTAGATCATTTTTTATATAAGAATTTTGAAAATTTTCCTAAAAAAGTTAGATTATCAGGAATTAAATTTGTGAAGAAGAATCTCATTAAGAGAATGATGGATTGGAGTGGTATAATAAGCTTCGAGCAATGGAAGTGGTATAATAAGTTTTTGATAAATTAAAATAACCCAAAAATAACCCATTAAGAGAATGATGGATTGGAGTGGTATAATAAGTTTTAGATAGATTAAAATAACACAAAAAAAATTTACAAGTCAAATAGGTTTTTTTTTTTTTTTGCAAAAAAAAATAAAACAACTCAAATCAATTTCCATAAAGTGGTCCATGAATATTTAATGTTGAGAGGAAAATGATTTTGGCCTCAATTTCCATCCATTAACATATAACGAAGAATTCTTGAGACAAGATTATAAATACAATTGTTTTAAAGGTCACCACCACCATGACGTACGTACTGAGTGAACTCGCTCGATCAAACATTTTCACTAGCTATCAAGCTTGAGTATTCTTAACAAACCACTACAACCTTTCTACACTTCGGGCTCTTGGTGCCTCACAATTTTACACTCTAAATTTTCTTAGGAATTTGGTGAGTACCTCTAGTGTAGAAGCGAATCGGTACACTTGATGCGGGAGGGCCTTGGAGAAGCAGCGAGTGAAAAAGGAGCAAGCGTCTTCATTTCTAAGAGAGAGGGCCTTGGAGTGGGAAGTGGGAAAGGGACATTGATTGCCACTCAAATTCGTCATGTGAGTCACGAATGAGAAAAATTATTGAGAGGGGACTATAGGAGAGAAGATGGAAACTGTGGAGGGAAATATGAAAAAAAAATGGTTTAACAATTTATTTTATTCATCCATTTTCGACGGAATCCATTTTTCGTCAAAAAACTTCACAAAATCCATTTCTTTTTCAATTTATTTTATTCATCCGTTTTTCACGGAATTCATTTTCCGTCGAAAGCCTTCACAAAATCAATTTTTTTTCCATTTATTTTATTCATCCATTTTTGACGGAATTAGTTTTCCTTCAAAAATCTTTTACGGAATCCATTTTCCATCGAAAAATTTCACGAAATAAATTTCTTTTTCAATTTATTTTATTCATCCATTTTCGACGGAATTCATTTTCCGTCAAAAACCTTCACAAAATCAATTTCTTTTCCATTTATTTTATTCATCCATTTCGACGGAATTCATTTTCCGTCGAAATCATCACAAAATTAATTTTTTTTCCATTTATTTTATTCATTCGTTTTTGACGGAATACATTTTCCGTCAAAAATCTTCGACGGAATTTATTTTCTGTCGAAAACCTTCATAAAATCATTTTCTTTTCCATTTATTTTAATCATCCATTTTCGACGGAATTTGTTTTCCGTCGAAAACCTTCACACAATCAATTACTTTACCATTTATTTTATTCATCTGTTTTTGACGGAATTCATTTTCCGTCAAAAATCTTCGACGAAATTCGTTTTCCGTTGAAAACCTTCACAAAATCAATTTCTTTTCCATTTATTTTATTCATCCGTTATCGACGGAATTAGTTTCCGTCAAAAATCTTCAACAGAATCCATTTACCGTCGAAAACTTCACAAAATCAATTTCTTTTTCAATTTATTTTATTCATCTGTTTTCGACGGAATTCATTTTCCGTCAAAAATCTTCACAAAATCAATTTCTTTTGCATTTATTTTATTAATCAGTTTTCGACGGAATTCATTTTCCGTCAAAAATCTTCGACGAAAATCGTTTTCCGTCAAAAACCTTCACAAAATCATTTTCTTTTCCATTTATTTTAATCAGTCATTTTCGACGGAATTTGTTTTCCATCGAAAACCTTCACAAAATCAATTTCTTTTCCATTTATTTTATTCATCCGTTTTCGACGAAATTCATTTTCCGTCAAAAATCTTCGACGGAATTCGTTTTCCGTCTAAAACCTTCACAAAATCAATTTCTTTTCCATTTATCTTATTCATCCATTTTCGACGGAATTAGTTTTCCATCAAAAATCTTCGACGGAATCCATTTTCCGTCGAAAACTCACAGAATCAATTTCTTTTTCAATTTATTTTATTCATTTGTTTTCGACGGAATTCATTTTCCGTCAAAAATCTTCGACTGAATTAATTTTCCATCGAAAACCTTCACAAAATGAATTTCTTTTCCATTTATTTTATTCATCCATTTTCGACGGAATTCATTTTCCGTCCAAAATCTTCTACGGAATCCATTTTCCGTCGAAAAACTTCACAAAATCAATTTCTTTTTCAATTTATTTTATTCATCCGTTTTCGACAGAATTCGTTTTCCATCAAAAATCTTCGACGGAATACATTTTCCATTAAAAACCTGCACAAAATCAATTTCTTTTTCATTTATTTTATTCATCCATTTTCGACGGAATTCGTTTTCCGTCAAAAAACTTCGAAAAAATTCATATTCCGTCGAAAACCTTCACAAAATCAATTTCTTTTCCATTTATTTTATTCATCCATTTTTGACGGAATTCATTTTCCGTCGAATATCTTCGACGGAATCGAAAACTTTTCGACGGAATCAATTTGCTGTCGATAGTTTTTGACGGAATCTGTTTTCCGTCAAAAAATTCAACGATAAATGGATTCTGTCGAAAATTCCGTCTGTAATTTCCACGGAATTCTTTTCCGTCGAAAATAATGAGTTTTCTAGTGGTGTAAAGGAAATTGAAAGCAATAAATGGACACAGATATTTTATGTGGGTTCAATGAGAATGTTAGGGAATAGGATTCCATCAGACAGAATAATAACAACAAATAAAGGAAATTGAAAGCAATAAATGGACACAGATATTTTACGTGGGAAAGTAAAATATCTGTGTCCATTTATTGCTTTCAATTTCCTTTATTTGTTGTTATTATTCTGTCTGATGGAATCCTACTCCCTACTAGTGGTATCAAAGCTGAGGTTTTCTTAGTATGCTCTGTGACTGCAGCTTAGACTGATCTTTCACATCAGAAAAGAATTATCCTAGGGGAGCTGTTGGGATGATATCAGTATTAATTTATACTGAGGTGCTGTAGGTGTTATACAGAGACTATTACTGTATGCAGTTACTGTTCGCGATCGGAGCATTCCTCTGAAGAGTTATTTTGGGTGATTAATTAAGTGAGTATGAGAAGTTTTGTCATAAAGACGATAAACAGTCTAAGGAAATTGGGTATTAAGTGGGACCACTAGTGACCCCTCCAATCTTTCCTGGAAACTTTCCCGGTGCACTATCTAAAATACTGGTTGAAGGAGACCGGAGTGAAGCAGTGGGAGCTATTTTGCAGCAAAAGCGGTTCGTGATAGAACCATGACAACAACGGTTGATATTGGCGAATTTGACGGGACAAAGTTCACGTCGTGGAAATTGAAGATGAAGGCACTTTTGACCAAAGATAGTTGTGTGGAGGCCATCGGTGCTCGGGCACCGAAAATCACAGATGACAAGTGGAAGAAAATTGATGAACTAGTCATTTCTGATCTGCACCTATCTCTTTCGGATGATATATTATCCGGGATAGAGGAAAAGGAAATAGCCAAGGAGATATGGGATCATCTCACAAAACTATACTCGTCCAAGTCATTTCACGACAAAATATTTCTGAAGAGGAAGTTTTACACCCTTTGGATGTCTGAATCCACTTCAGTAACAGAGCACATCAATACTCTGACCTCTCTATGTTCTCAACTTGCATCATTGGGACATAGTATTGAGGTAGCTGAGCGTGCTGAGATTCTACTCAAAAGTCTTCCAGATTCACATGACCAACTCATCATCAACATCACCAATAACACTGAATCCCTGGTGTTTGACAGTGTTGCTGCCGCAGTTCTTGAAGAGGAAAGATGACAGATAAGCAAAGAAGAAAGGCTGGCAAGTTCTCATCAAGCGGAGGCTTTGTCGATGACGATAGGACGGTCAATGGAAAGTGGTTCCAGTGAGAGTCACAGACAAGGAAGGTCAAAGTCTAGGGGTAAGAAACATGTCAAGTGCTACAACTGTGGAATTAAAGAATTAAAGATCTAATTCAAGAATTAAAGGCTCAGTTGGCTAGGGAATTTGAAATGAAGGACTTGGGACAAGCAAACAAGATTCTAGGGATGCAAATTCACCGAGATAGAAATAATAGGAAGATTTGGCTATCATAGAAGAATTATTTGAAGAAGATATTGCGACACTTTAACATGCAAGATTGTAAGCCAATTTCTACCCCTTTTTCTGTTAATTTCAAGTTATCCTCAAGTATGAGTCCTAGCAGTAAATCAGAGAGGAAGGAGATGTCTCGAGTACCGTATGTATCAGCAGTGAGGAGTTTGATGTTTGCTATGATCTGTACAAGACCAGACATTGCGCATGCAGTGGGAGTGGTTAGTCGATTCATGGCAAATTATGGGCAGGAGCATTGGAATGATGTTAAGAGGATCCTGAGATATATCAAAGGAACCTCAGATGTTGGTCTATGTTATGGAGGATCTGAATATATTGTCAGAGGGTATGTTGATTCTGATTTTGCAGGAGATCTAGAGAAAAGAAAATCTACCACGGGCTATGTGTTCACAGTTGCAGGAGGAGCTGTTAGTTGGGTTTCCAAACTACTGTCCGTCGTGGCACTTTCTACGACAGAAGCTGAGTATATGTCAATGACTCAAGCTTGTAAAGAAGCAATCTGGATAAGAAAGCTCATGGAGGAGCTCGGGCACAAACAAAAGAACATTATTTTGTATTGTGACAGTCAGAGCGTCTTGCACATTGCAAGGAATCCAGCCTTTCATTTCAGGACAAAGCATATAGAAATTCAATATCATTTTGTTCGTGAAGTGGTATGGTGGTGCAGATTTTCATATGGTCTGGCAGAGACGTGGACAACATGGACATGGCAAAATAGAAAGAACTGTGTGGAGATTGATTGATTCTCAATCATATCTCCAAGTGGGAGATTGTTAAAAAAGGGAAAAGGGGAACATGGACATGGCATAATAAAGCACCCCCTTATACAATACACCTTTTCTTCCTTACTATTATTATATTATTTATTATAATATTATATTGAGTGTATTTTGTGAGGAGTATTCCTAAATCAAGAAAGAGATAAAATTATTCTCTCCTTGTGATAAAAGAGAGTTGTAATTTTGGAGTTCCATATCATGAAATAGGAATACTCCTCGGTCCTCACAAAATACACTCAATATAATGTTATAATAATAACAATTATAATATTATAATAATAACAAGAAGAAGAAAAAAAATGTGTATTGTAAAATGAAGGGATGGGCTTTATTATATAGCCTCCTCCCCCTTTTCCTTTTTTACATTCCACCGATGTGGGATCTGTTTAACAGAGAACACATAAGCACATGGTATAAAGAATGAAATTTCGCCAGTATAAACTCGTTTCCTCCATCGATTCTAAGGGTTTCTAACTTATCGAGTTGTTGGAAAAGTTTCCAATTTCCTACGTAGAGAGAAAATAATGGGGCATGATTTAAAAAAAAAAAAAAGCAAAACACGACCAGCGACAGGGGAAAAGTTTTCCCCAATTCTAATTGTCCTATTCTGAGAGTAAAATCATATCACGTCTTCTTAGTATTTCTAGAGAGAGATTTTTTTTTTTCGAAAAGAAAATATTATTATTTTCTCCTGATATTTAAAAAGGTTATAATTCTTTCCATTTAGTAATTTATTTTACTATTGTCTACGATTGTTACCTTATCATGTCGATGGCTTTTACATTAAATTTTGTGTGTTAATTCTTATTTTTCTATAACTATATTAAACTGTTTTCATATCTCTATAATAACTAATAATGTATATGAGAGTAACTTTTGAAATATGACCCTAACAATATATACTATTAACAGTAGTTTTTGAAGTATCAAAAGTTTGATTAAGAAAGTTTATCGTTTATCCCTATAGGCCTCGTCCAACTTATTTGTACTATATTCATCTCAACGCCACTCGTTACAAGTCACTCGGTTTATAAAAAAAATATAAACAGGATTAGAAAATCCTAACAACAGTTATTCATGGGTCCAAGCTCAAACTGTTAAGAAAATTACAATAAATCAGAGGCCCACAACACTACCTAGCCTTTATGGGGTATGGGGCACTGCCTCCCGAATTCCATCTGAGGTGGCTCCTCCTGACAAATAGGACCTTCATCAGGATACGAAATATGAACTATACCCAACATTATTACCATAAGTTACATCCCAGTTGTATAGAGAAGTGGTTGGGCATTAATGGGTCTCGCCCTGTTTGCAGGTATGAGATGCCTGTTAACGTGAGCAAAAAGGGAGATGAAAAAGGGGGAGAGAGGAGGATGAGGATGGGAAGGTGATTACAGTGATTATTCATCAAGTCCAAGAGTTGGTGATGCTGAGGGGGAAAGTTGAGAAAATGGTGCAAGAATATACTTTTTTAAGGTTATAGTGATGAATCTGTATAGGCAAAAATGTACACAAGTTTTATCATAAGTTTTGGGAAGAAATAAGTTAAATGATACTCTCTTATGTCACAATTTATTTTTGTAATGCTTACAGTTCAAAGTCGGAATTCTAGTCCATTCTGATTCTATCATCCAAAATGTAATAACTGGGGAGAGACTTGACAAGGTTTTGTTATATAATAATTAATTTGAAATGACTCTAGAGGCAAAGAGAGATATAAGGTCCACTCAATTAGGCTCCTAAGTGCTTTTCAGACACCTTTCGCACTGTTGGGAATTGGAAGGTTTATTTTGGGATCGAGTTATGTTTTTTTAACCCGATAATCTCTTGAATTTTTTTGATTTTATTTCATTATTATCAATGACGAATTGATGATATATTATTGTATTACTTAATAAATTTGATATACTAGGTGTTAATAACTAATTTATTAAATCAAGTATTAATATGATAGTGTAAATTTCATATTGATAAAACATTAAAATTAAAGTTTAATAATTTTCTAGTTAAATTAGGTAGTTAACTAATTATTTATCAAACATATTTAATCAGTAAAACCACATTTAAATTCATAGTTTTAAGACAATTGATAAATTTTCCATCCGTAAAGAGTCTTTTTTTTAATCATTTCCCTTAAAGATTTTATTTGACATTTAAATCAGAAACTGAGTCCGAGAATCTTGATCACTTTAACCTTCCAAGCATCAGAAGGGTAGCCACTGGGTTTATGCTTGGTGACTCCAAGAAAGTTGAGCCATCCACTATCTTCATCCATTCACATCGTAAGCACTTTAGTGCTTGTCATCAAGCGAATAACTCATGAAGCCTCGCACGATATTGATGCATAATTATTACATTTTTCTTGCAAAATTTTCTAAAAAATATTCCTCACAGTTTGTTTTTGCCATGCACCCCAAGGAAATATGCAATTGACTTGTACCTTGCAATTGGTGTAGGCATTATTCCATATCTTTTTCGATTGCTTCAAAGCTGAATATCGCTTGAATATCAATCAGGTGTCATGTGTTTTTCAGTTCAAGCATCCCTTTCGAAGTATGTAAAGCTATCTTAATCTCAGAAACAGTATTAGTCATTATTAAATTGGAACTTAGGGATAGAAATAAATTGTTCCTTCAACTATATTTTTTGATCAAGTGATTTGTTGGGTCCATCACTTTCGATTATTATGTGGCTTAGAATCCGCTTAGAATCCACTACGACCCTTATGTTATATCGATATTGACACGGGAATTGACACGATATTTTAACACATTAATTCTACAAAATAACATATTTTGACATGTTAAAAAATATTTTTAATATATATAATATAACTTATATTTAATATATATATATATATATATAATAAGTCATATAACTAATTGAATATTCAAATTTTATAATATAAATATAAAATAAAAACAATAGAACATTAATAGTGTAAAGTGTGTAGACTACTCACAATTAATCTCCAATTTCAACTTATGCTTATATGATAAGTAAAGAGAAAGTTTTATTTCTTATAAAGCAAAATTAAGTTTAACAAACAAAATTTAATGCAAAAACAAAGGACCATTCTTGTTTATCAGTTCTAAGGCATTTATAAAAGAGGATAGGAAATAAAGGGAGGTACATTTGAAAGGAACAGTTATAATCTAACACATATATTTCTCTTCTGTACAGAAATAACTCAACATATTTATTTGTTTAATACCTTAGAAGCAGCTTAAAAAAACAGTTGGCAACAAAACATTACTTGAGTATCCTTCCAGTTGTGTCTTCTATACAAAGTTATGGCCTTTCTAGAACAAGAGAAGGACAAGAGGCTCTTGAGAAGGTAACCAAGTTTCAGGAATACACAAATTTTTCACTTATCAGCATTCATTCCGAAAATCCGGACCTTGTGCATATGGCGGAACTTAGCAACAACCAGCACAATCACTGCAACGGTGTTGAAGAAAATTAATTGAAACTTGTTGATCCTAATCTCAGAATTCTTTCAGTGAAACCCATGACTAAAACAGCATTTAAACACACACTCACACAAAATTAACAGCAAAAGTTGAAGAAAAATAAAGACAAAGAACAATAAAAGTTTCAATCTTGTTCAACAGAATCACAACACTAACCTTGCAAGTTCTAAAAGCAAGCATGCCCTCATTACCCACTTCAAATAGAAGAAAAAAAAGGATGAAAGAGAGAGATCAGAAGACTTACCGGTTACCAGCGACGGCAGACGACAACGATGGCAGACGGCGGCGAAGGCAGGCGACGGCGAAGGAGGAAGAAAGAAAGCAGCCCGCAAACGAAATGGGTCTGAAGTTTTTTTTTTAGTTTTTATTAAATGTTTTTTTATTTTTTTAAATTATAATTTTATTATTATATTTTAATTTTTATATTTTTACAATTTTTACAATTTTTTTTTTACAAAAATGCTATTTGATCAAGTTAGATGGTCAAATTTGTATCTTGAAATAGTCAATCTATCCCAAAAAGTTGATTGCACGTCAAACGCGTGTCGAAATGTGTCATGTCAACACTTGTCTGACACATGATTTTAAAAGAAAATGACGTGTCGGTGCTTTGTATATACGAGGATTGTCTTGAATTCCCGGACATAGCCCTATTGGGTTCATGCTCTTTCACTTAAGGGCATGTTTAGTACACGGTATATGATAAAGTCTGATAGTATAAGACCTGATTAAATTTTAATTCTATTCAGCATTTGATATTTATTTATAAAATAATACATTGTATAAGATAATATCATCTAGTATTTGGTAATTTACCATGTAATATTATATAGGATATAAATAAATATTTTTGACAAAAATACTTTTTAATAAATAATTTATATAATTCTTACAAATATGTGATATGATATTAATTTTTATAGAAATCTATTGATCAGTGTGTCCAAAAAATATATTAATTTTTATAAAAATAAAAATCTCCAATATTTTAAAATTTTATATATTAAAACATTATTTTTTATTTTAATATATTAATATTAAAATAATATATTAATTCTTGAGAATTGCACTGGTTAATACATCAACCCCTTATCAGGTATAATTTCACCCCTAGGTCTGACTAAGTTATACATCATTTTGATGTATAAAGGGATTCTATTATATAAGCTCATACTATACAATAATCACACCAAACAACTAAAAATATCACAATATATAGTATAAGGTTATACTATCAAGCCTTATACATCACACCAAACAGACCCTAAAACTCAATTGAGCTCAATGTATGAGAAGAGCCTTAAAAAATTTAGGGATAGAGTTTCTTGGCACTCATATATAATCACACTTTTTAGCCGCCAACCTTAAGTGTTACTGCATTAGTTGGGTAAGGTCGATAGCGAGAGTTTCACACACTAGCTCCATCACCCAACGGGAATAGTCTCAAAGCAAGGGTGAAAATGGGCTTCGCCTTGTCCCGAAAAACCCAAGATTATGCCAAAAAAAAGTCAAGTTGACCTGCCCCGATAGTATAGTACGAATCTAATTGTTAGTCTAGTTTGGATCATTTATAAAAGAAAATAAATGGTCTGCCTTGGCTCGTTAGCATGTTAATTTTTAACTTCCAAGCAGAACATGAATTAATAACTTCACAAAATACTCAAATTATGTTGTTAAAACAAAAACCACAATTTCAACATTCAAACAAAATCATAAATCACAACAACAATTTATCACAATATGCATTTAACTCACTTTCAGAAGAAAAATGTTCAAACTAAATAATATATATATTTCACCATATCTAACAAATCAATCCATACTATGTAAATTAAAATAACTGCATTAATCCAACAAATCAATCCATACTATGTAAATTAAAATAACTGCATGAATCCAACTAATGTACCATGATGCTTGTAGAAGTCAAAAACTTCTCGTCATTTTTCTCCCCTGCAATACAATTCCAAGATTACATAAGTTGGCAGATAATTTGTAAATGAAAATAAAAATCAAGATTAAAGAATAAAAAGAAAAAAAGATTAAAAAATCATTTTATGCCTTTTATTTTTTCTTCAAGTCATATTTATTATGCAGCCAATCTCCACCATATATTAAAGTTTGGATGGTATCTTCAGCCAAGCTAGAACGATAAGCATTAATAACTCTTCTTTCATCACTAAATGTTGATTCTGATGTTACCGTAGAGATTGGTACAGATCTTGTGTCACTTCCAAAGGTAGTATTGGTGGGGGATCGAACTGAGATCCTTCTACCACCTACTCAGCTTACATGCATTAACTGAACTATCATTATTTGGTACTATTATGAATAATATTATTTTATTTTATTTAAAATAAATAATATAATATATATTGGCCTAGCCCATCAATTGCTTTCTAATTAGATTTTTTTTAAAAATTCAAATCTATTTTATTTAATTATATGTAATAAGTCGAGCTTTAACATGATATAAGCGAGACCATAGTACCCTATAGGACATTGATCAAGTGAATTCGTGAAGCCATATATACACAAAAGAATTATCTTAAATCTGCGCTATAAGAAGTAAATTTATATTAAACTAAAACAATGATAATATAATACATTCCAAATCACAATAGTGTTAGCGCTTCGGCAAATCGCTTACAAGCACAACCTCTTTCAAGTCAAACACTAGTTTGAATGTGTATTTGATAAAAAAAAAAATTGCGTTTCCTTTTTTATTATTATTATCAAAGGTTTTATAATTTTTATTCAACATGAGAATTCAAATTTTCCTACACACCCTTTGATTTCCGTGCTGACATGGATCCTACATATAATTTTTTCTAACACATGGATCCCACATATTTTTTATCTCTATAACATAAAATTTCAATTATCCTTTAACATGAGAATTATAAAACCCTATTATCAATTGCATTACTTTTAACTGAGCACAATGGGTATTTGATTGAGCCTACCCCACTTAGTTGAAGTTTGATTTTTGTTGTTGATTGCAGCTAATGGACCCCTGCATGTGCCTTCACAACTACAATGTAATAATTGTATAACTTGGCAGGTGTTTGCTTCATGTTGAAGTCACATGCCATTGCCCTTTGTCTACACAATGGGAGGGACACGTGTAAGTTGTAACCAATCGAAATTTATAACCCTTGCTTCTAAGAAGAATGGAAAGGAAACAGGTACGGATCAGATTTTATATTAAACAGGCCTAAATTGTTTTTCAAATATAAAAAAAATCTAAACTTGGCTCGTTACTTATTTCTTTTAAGGTCTGACATGATCTTTTTAAAAGTCAGCTTAGTCTAAAAGTCCAATAAGATCTATTTTGCATTAAGGTTAATAAGCTAACAGATGTACTTCTGAATGGTTAATAAGACAGATGACCAATACGAGACAACTCATAACTTCAGCGATACATATCAAGAAAATATATCAGAAACTAGATTATATTGGAGAATACGATGATACGATAAATATTGTATATCATACGATATAAAAATTAAATAAAATTAATATTTTTAATATAAAAATAAAAAATTTAATTTGTGATTTAATTTAAAAAAAATTATTGTTGATAAGGAAAATAAAATAAACATATGATTTAAACACAATAATCAATCTGAGAAATCTGTATTAATAAAGAAAATAATTAAATAAAAATTCTAAATTTATTCAATTTTTCAGAATAAAAAAATAAACCAATAAAAAAATTAATTCAAATTAAAGCAATAGAAAGTTGCATAAACAAAAAATAAAAAAATGTCATTTCAAAATTTCTTTAGACTTTGCTTTAGTCTTACCAAGTCGAAAAGTTTTCAGTAAGAATTTTTTTTTTCTCTTAACCATTCTGAGGTTAAAAGCTTTTGGCGAATCCAGTCAAAACCATTCAGTATTTTTTTGGAATTTAAATTTATATTATAAATTATTTTCTTTTAAATAAATTAGCATATTAAGCTTTTTAAATAGAGTATATATATATATATATATATATATATATATATATATATATATATAGACATGATCAACTTATGCCGGTGTTTTACACTAAATCTTAATTGTTGATTTTCGTGTATTTGTAGTTATAATTTATTGGGTTATATTAATTAATTATCTATTATTTCTCAAAAAATTATAATCTTTAGATACACATAAATCAACACTTATAACTTATAACCGTTATATTGGCAAAAATCAATGGTTAAAATTTATTATCAAATTTTTTATTCCGACACCAGTGTCATATAATCATGCTCATATATATATATATATATATATATATATATATATATATATATATATATATATATATATATATATATGATATAAATTATTCTACCCACTCTTAATTTGCCTACCTTTACATACCCCTTTCATTACCGTTTGATTACGATCTCATCCAACGATCAATATTTATGATATAAAATAAGCATTTTCCCTCTCTCTCTCCTCACTTCTTCACACACATTTTTTCTCTCATTCCCTTCCTGGGCGACCAAGACCAAAAATAATGAGAAAATCGAACGAAAAACACATACGAAAACCTCACTTATTTTTGCCTATCTCTAAACAAAATATCTTCAAAATTAAAGGCGATAGGAGAAAGAATAACCGAAAATAATCCACATAATTCTATAAAGTCCAAAGACGAGACAATCAAATATGCAAGATATAATTTAAAAGGATTTGGAAATTGCGCACCATCCTTTGGTGTGCACCTATCTTCTTATCCATTCAACAGTATACCTTTTTCTAGGTTTTTCATGTACTCAATATTTTTTTTTAAAAAAAGTCCACATAAACAGTATTACCTTTCGTGCACTGTAATAGCAAATTAGTTTTGGCAGAGGAGATAGTTTTAAAACGTATTAACCGTATAACATTTCGAGCAGCCCGACAGCTTTGGTCGTCGAGGGAAAGAGAAAGGGAAGGAGGAAAAAAAAAATAAAAGGACGTGTAAAGAAATGAGGAGAGAGAAAAGGAAAAAAAAAATTTATTTTATATCACAAATATCAACCGTCGGATGATATCATAATCGAAATGTAATGAAAGAGATAAGTAAAGGTAGGCAAAATAAAGGTACTCGTTAAGCCTAAAAAACTTATTTTAAAGATCTAAAGTCTGACCCATTTAATTATATTGACTTTTTTTTAAAAAATTAACCTAATTATTTTGCTAAACAAATTAGGTCAAGCCAGATTTTAAAATAGTCTAATTCCATCCCTAATATCTAACAACCAAATGAATTATATGATGTCCTCTAGGAGGATGGATAGGTTATTGTACTTACCATTTTGTTGTCTATCTTTGTCTACTATCCTTCAACACCATTAGATCAGAATCTCAAGAAAAGAGAGAAAAATAAATATTAGTTAAGATTATGATCTAATAGTGTTTTAGAGTGGTAGGCAGAGATAGGTAAAAAAAAAAATGGTAGGTAGAATAACCTATCCAGTATAATAGAAACCCAATTCTGCATATAATTACCAAAACGCATAAAGCATTGATTTGCAAGTAAAGGAAGGACACGATTCATTTACCTATGTGGGCTATACAAATTTTTGGATTTCTCTTTGCTAGTGATACCAATCAATTGAAGTAAAATCCAATATCAATCAAAATCCAAAACCATTTTTTTTCTCATCATCATTCATTCTTTATTTTTTGGTGTTTACAAATTACAACGATGTTATGGATGTGATATTCTTCTGCATCTTTGGATTTTTGAGATAATGCTAATAGAGTTTTTCTTAATTACCATGGAAGATGATAGTGATCTCGTGCAAGCTTTTCTAGTACATAAATATTTTTAACTTCACACAGCTTTTACAAGTAAAAGTTATTAAGACTAATATGCCCTACCTATCAGTCTCTTGGTATATTTTCATGTTGGTAAAAATTGGTTCAAAACAGAATCATGCTTGGTTTGATGTCACCAAATGATACTAGTAGGGTCTTGTGAAGCCTCAAAAGGAGAATAAATTAAACAAATGGTTGCCCAGTATAAAGTTGTTACAGTAAAAACAAGATTAAAAGGAGATGTGCCATACGTGTATTATACCTTTTATTGACCAGGATATACACTCAATTGTTCTTTCTTTTCATTATAAAATATACATAGTTTATAAACAGATTTTCTCATGAGAATGATTTTGTTGCATATGTTAATATAACTAGAAACCATCTTCATTGTCCCCAAAAGCTAGAAGTGCAATTTAAATCTATTTCTTTGGTACTTGAGTCAATGTCTCTCTGATAGTGGCTGTTCAAGTCAAGCATTTCTGACAATTCAGATTTCCTCAACTTGTTGCAAAATCTCTTTCCAGATGGTTGATCAACGCAGCCACCATCAGAATCTGTTCCTGCCCTTATCTTTCTCCCACTTTCTACATCACTTGTATCTCCCTTGAATGCTTTATCTTCTGGGTGAGTGTCCATTAATGGCAATTCAAATGAAATACTATTAGACTTTTGTAGATTCTCTGCCTCATCCATGTGCCTCTTTTCTTCTTTTGACCCAGAGCCTTCAGATGATGTCAAAGAACTTTCCAGTGAGCACATAGTTCCTCTATTTTGTTTCCTCTCCCCACAGTTTAAACTGAACCCTCTTGTTTCTGTTAGTTCTGAAATTGGAGAACTTGGGCAGGCATTGTTGATTATTGATACTAGCTGAGAAAGTTCAGCTTTTGCAAGTTCTACACCTCCTGTGGAAGAACTGTATCCTGCCAGTGTTTCCTGTGCCTTCATTAGTACTGATTGTAAGTACTTCCCTTGAGCTTCAATTCGAAGTTGCAAATGTTTCTGCACCTGAAATCATGATCCAAACTGATTTAACATGTCCTTATGCATTAACTTGAATTTAGATAGGAATAATAAGTTTAGATCACATGTGCTACCTCAATTTGTTCATTGAGTTTCTTCTGTACTTCCATTTGCATTTGGAGGGCCTGAGTAATCTTCAAGCTTCTGGTAAACACAAAAATTTGATCAATGAAATGTCTAGGCAAAATCATTTACTTTAAATGTTTGCTCAATTTCGAACTATTACTCAGTCATCTTATTATGTGTCCCAACACTGATTTCTCTGCTGCAATGACCATCACTGCTCTGGATTTCTATGTAATCTGCACCAAACAAGAGCATCAAGATTATATACCAAATGAGAAAACTAGTAATCATGCTATTACTGTTAAACCAGACATGTTATAAGTCACCTTCTTGTTTGTTGTCAGAGCAGGTTTCTAGTTGCTGGCTTTTCCCAAGTCTATATTTCTGTAACCAGAAAAACAAATAAGCTCAAACTCAAGATTTTTGGATTCAGTGACAGAAACAAATTATAATACTATCATTCAAAAATGGTTATGCCTGTAAATGGCTCTTGAGGTGGTACAAAGTGAGTCCTGGAATCCCCATCACCCTCATAAGACTCTTTGGAGTTGCCTCTGCCACATGCACAGTGTGTTAAAAAAATACATTAATAAAGATATGATCTAAAGTCTAATATCAAAATAGTAAGGTCTTTTAAGCTTGCATTATATATACTCACTTTCTGGACCTCCAAGCTGATTAACTGCATCATTGAATCGTTGATGAAGTTCAGGAGTCCATTTCAGTCTAGGCTTGGCATCAGTGGACATAACCAAACGCATACTTTGATTTTGCACATTTTGGAGGTGATCCATTTGCTTTTTTTGGAAGAGTTACTGGTAATGGATTGAAACATAAATAAACTTTTGATGCTTTTAGCTATGCGTCAATATGTGGTAGCTATAGTTCTCTTTATAAATTTGAGTTGTTGTGCTACCTTGTGATCTCACTCCATATAAGGAAGCATGAGTGGGGTTATGTTGGCGGAATATATGCCATGAGCTGTGACTCTTCCTCTCTCATCCCATTTCATACCTACTTTTCCTTTTTTTTTTAATTTTTTCCCCTTACTCTTTCTTCTTTGACTTGAAAGGGTCGAAGAGAATCTCTGATGTAGCAACAACAGAGAAAGGAAAACAGCTCAATTTTGAGTCTTAAAAGGAGAGAAAAGAAGAAAAGTGTATGGTTTGTTTTTTTTTATCTTGCTGTTTTCCCACTTCTCTTATCTCTCTAAATATGATTCCCTACTGAATTGGGTAGGCCCACCATAATGAATAATGAGTCCAACTTTCTTAATGCTGAGAGAAACTTTAAGGTAAAAATAAATAAAAATGATGGGTATGCTATTATGGATATTTGCTTGTGGTTATTGAAAGTGATAACAAATTAATCAATCTTTGTTTCAAATTTCATTTCCCCCTTTTTAACAACTTTAATTTTGGTTTTCTTTTTATGAGAAGGTGTATGTAACGCGATTGGCAGATTCTTTTTGTTCCTTGTAGGGATGAAGGAATCAAAGAATCTAGGATTAGATTTTGGGCCCAGAGCCCTACATGTTTTTCTATAAAGAAAGTATGCTAGAAGAAAGAGAACTAATCAACCATATCAAGAGATAAAGTTGTTCCTCTTATCAAAACGACACTAATAAATTGTGTCCGATCAAGACATCGAACAGGTCATGATTTTTTAGATTATCCTAACAAAGGAATTTCAACCCCCAAGTTACATAAAGGGACCATCCCCACATTTCAGTCGTAACTAAGCACTAACACTATCAATCATTAAGGTGATGTGTATAAGCAAATAATGCAAAGTTGCATCCCATCAAGGGGGTTGAACTAAAACACGCTTAATATGAGAGGCCACGGTTAAAAAAATGGAATTGAATATGATACTAATATCCCCACAATGAGATTCCAAGAAAACACAAAATATGTGGCTATGCACTTTTCTTTGCAATATGAAAGCAATATAGAGTGCTCTCACTCTGCACAAAAGTCTCATAAAGAAATTATTCCAAAGGGAATTTTGCTTTAATGCTGTAATCTATATCCAAGCCGAAGAGAAAGAAAAGAAATTTTCACCAAAAATAAAAGGAAAAGGGAAGGCTATAATGGCCAACAACAAATCTTAAAAAGCTAATTGGATCAATTCTCTCTTCTGATTTCTTGGGTTGCGGTCTAGAGTTTGATCACTAGAATCAAAATCCAATGATTGGTCTTCAAAACACTGCCGTTTCAGCACCATGGAATTCCAGCTAGTGTGCTTGAACTGTTGAACATTTTCCCATGATTTTAAACAAATGAAAATCAAATACCCAATTTTCTTATTTTTTTTTTTTATTTTTTTTATAATGAAGCCATAAGAAGAGCTACACTTCCATTCAATAAATAAGCAGTGTCCTTGTTATTCGACTACTAAAATTCAAACATACACGAATGGGTCATATTATATTTATAAACTTTTTTGTTTACAAACTATACTAAGTACGACCGGTCCTATTTTAATCATGCAGTGTACGACCGGTCGTACTTAGTATAATTTGCAAAAAAAAAATTTGTAAACGGATCCTATCTCATTGGATATACTTACAATTATCTCTTCATTACATGACTCTTTTAAGGGAAAAATGTTTATCATTTTAAATGACACAACTTATATCATTTCACTCTCACAAAGAAGTGGGACTCACACCTTTATTTTTTTTGTCAACTCTTTCTCCTCCTTTATCTATCTCTTTCTCTATCTTAAAATGACACAGGTTTACATCCTTTAAAATGATACACACTTTACCCTTCTTTTAATAGCATATATCATAACAAGTTGGGTCCCGCAACAATTGAAGAGGGAGGGCGGGGCGAGGGTTCTTCCCCCACAAGCATATGCAACTTCTGTCCTGAAGATAAAATTACTTAGTGGCAGGCTTTGTTCACATTCAAAGAAAGGAATATTATTATTGACATGTATTTGTAGTTATGTGGCCCAAATGTTTGAAAAACAAGAAAAGGAAGGGAGAGTTGTTGTAGTAGTACCTTTCTCTTTAACAGCTG